>PVHX01008924.1:0-44715 GCA_004024805.1 Geosciurus inauris
GGCTCAAGCCTGTAATCCCAGCACTCAGGGAGGCTGAGACAGGAGAATCGCGAGTTCAAAGCCAGCCTCAGCAATGGCGAGGCACTAAGCAACTCAGTGAGACCCTGTCTCTACACAAAACACAAAATAGGGCTGGGGATGTGGCTCAGTGGTCGAGTGCCCCTGAGTTCAATCCCCGGTACCAAAAAAAAAAAAAAAAAAAAAAAAAAAAAAAAAAAAAAAAAGAAAAGCAGGCCTATAAGTTTGGTAACAATTTTTCTAATAAGAAGTCATAGTTGCTGTTGTGATTCCTAACACATCATATAAAAAATATAAAATATTAAGTTGCCTTACTCTTAGTAATGTTAAATTTGATCACTTGGTTAAAGTGATGATTGCTAACTGTCTTCTTAAAATTAAAATTAAAAAGTCACTGGACAATCTGCCAGCTTCCTATAAAGTAAAAAATATACTAACTATATAAACTAGCAATTCTAGTTTATACCTTGGCATTTTCCCTAGAGAAATGGAAACATGTTCATAACAGACTTTATACTACCTTTTTTCATAATTGCCTCTAACTGGAAACAACTCAAATGTTATTCAATTTGTAAAAGTGTAATCAGAGAATCTTACTCAGGGATAAAGAGGAAACAGGGAACAACATAAAGATTGTGTGTGTGTATGTGTTTATGCTGGGATTTAATCTAGGGTCTCATATGCTACTCTACCACTGAGCTACATCCTCAACCCCAACCCCAACATGAATTTTATTTTTTTATTTTTAAGTACAGGGATTGAACCTAGGGGTGCTTAACCAATAAGCAACATCTCCAGCCCTTTTTATTTTTTATTTTGAGATAAGGCATCACTAACTGCTGTCTTTGAATATATGATCCTCCTGCCTCAGCCTCCAAGTTATTGGGATTATAGGCATGTGCCAACATGCCTGGCCCAATTTTAATTTAAATGCATCATGCAAAATTCAAGAAGTCAGACTGAAAGGGCTATATTATATTTGATATAATTTATATAACCTTCTAGAAATAGCAAAATCCATAGGAATAGAAAATATTAACTCTAAATGAAAACATTGGCAACCTAAATAAAAATGAGAAAGAGGGCTGGGGTTGTGGCTCAGTGGTAGAGCGCTTGCCTTGCATGCGTGAGGCCCTGGGTTCGATCCTCAGCACCACATACAAAGCAATAAAATAAAGACATTGTGTCCATTTATAACTAAAAAAATATTTAAAAAAAATGAGAAAGAGATTTTCCAAAGAATAATTATATGGAATTGGGAATAGCAGAGCATTGCAATAGGAATACACATGCCATAGTAAACTACAGGAAAATTCAAAGAGGTTAAGGCAAAGAGAACTTTTTAAAGGTGAAATAAAAAGGATTATATGAAAGATTTCGAACTGGGCATGATAGCACATTCCTGTAATCTGAGCATCTGGGAAAGCCAAGGCAGGAGGATCTCATGTACAATACCAATCTGGATAATTTAGCTGGACCCCATATCAAAATAAAATAAAAATGGCTGGGGATGTAGCTCAGTAATAGAGTGCCCTGGGTTTAATCTACAGGACTGGAGAGGGTAGGGGGAGGGGGGAGAGGGGGAGAGAGAGAGAGAGAGAGATTGGGATTTTGAAACAATATTTCTTGGTTACAAGCATCAATAATAAGGGTGGCATCAGTCTTAAATAGAAAATTGATGGGCAGATGTCCTTACCCAAAGCATTTTCTGTGTAATGGTGTGGTGGCCTTGTGTAAGGCTGTAGTTCTGACAGAATCTTTTATGAATAGTCTTTATTATCAGACATATGAGCATGGGATTCCACCATAACATCCTGAATTTATTTATTTACCTTTTGGTGAGGGCTTGACAAAAGTGACTCCATTTTAATCTGACAACTTTCACAGTACCAATATTTAAATTATTATTCTTTTCTTTTTATACTGAGGATTGAATTCAAGGGCTTGTACAGGCCAGGCAAGTGTCCTATCACTGAAGTACAACCCCAGCCCTTTTTATTTTTTTTATTTTGAGACAGGGTGTGTTAGTCAGCTTTTCGTTGCTGTGACCAAAATACCTGACAAGAACTTAGGAAAGAAAAAGTTGATTTTGGCTCACAGTTTCAGAGGTTCCATCACGTTTGGCTGATTCACTACTATGGACCCAAGATGAAGCAGAATATCATGACAGACGAGCATGGTAGAGGAACATTGCTTAATCATGGTATCCAGGAAGTATCCAGGTTATAGGGAAGCTGAACCCTTTCAGGGAATGCCCCCAGTGACCTACCTCCTCCAGTCAGCCCTACCTGCCTACAGTTACAACCCAGTACAGTAGTCCTTTCAAATTATTAATCCATTAAATGGATTAATGGATTAATCCATCAATTAGGCCACACCTCTCATGATCTTGTCATTTTACCTCCTGCATGAACACAGGAGCTTTGGGGAGATACCTCACATCCAAACCATAACACAAGGTCTCACTAAATTGCTCAAGCTGGCCTTGAACTTGTGATCCTCCTGCTTCAGCCTCCTGAGTAGCTAGGATTGCAGGCATGTGCCACTATGCCCCACCCAATTTTTAAAAATTCCATTTTGGGAGATAGGAGTCTTCAATGACTGCCATACTCATTTGTTATTTTCCTGGTATCTAGGAATTTGGAAAGGTTAAGTGTTATTCAGAAGGATTCTAGGTAAAGGTAAAATCGGAACAAAGGGAAATAGAGGAATATTTCATCATGCCTGGAGTGAAGCTTTATGAATGGAACATATTCTGTTGATTGCCTAATTAACTAACAACCGTTCCCCTCCTTCCTTCTCTTTAAAGCACTACACTCTGGGGAGGTATCCACCTTCCTCCACAAAGCCATATGCTTTACTAAACCAGTTATGTTTATCTCACATCCCTTGCCACAGGGACTATTTTAGGAACAGAATTGTGACTCAATTCAGACTGATGAATTTTGAAGGAAAGTCTCCTAAGAGACTTCGAGGAAATGTTTTCTTTCTCAACAGAAGAGAGGAGGTGGTGCTTCTTCCTCTGCATCTTACTGTACCTCAATGTTATGTGTGGAACTGCTACAGCTATCCTGATGCCAGCCTAGGACAGATGAAGGAAAGACAAGAGAGTTAGAAAAAAGTAGAACCTGATCCATACAATACTGCACATAGACCTTGCCCTAATTTTCCATGTTGTTGATGTCAGCTGAGTTGGGTGTAGACCCTCTACAACTGAGTGCCTATCTTACAATATAATGTACCTTTTTGTTCTTCAGTGCTGGGAGTTGAACACAGGACCTTGTGAATGCTAGGCAAGTACTCCTCCACTGAGGCACACTCTCAACCCATCTTTCCTTTTTTTTTTTGGTACCAGGGATTGAATCCAGGAGCACTTAAACACTGAGCCATATCCCCAGCCATTTTTATTTTATTTTAGTTTTTGAGACAGAATCTTGCTAAGTTGCTGAGGCTGGCTTTGAACTCATGATCCTCCTGCCTCAGCCTCCTGAGTTGCTAGGATTACAGGGGTGCACCACCATGCCGGGCTCACATCTTTCACTTTCTTGATTTGGACTTTCAAGATCCACAACTGTGTTGGTCAGCTTTTCATTGTTTTGACAAAGTACTGGAGAAAATCAACTTGAAGGAGGAAAGATTTATTTTGGCTCATGGTTTCAGTTGATGGTCACTTGGTTCCGTTATTTCTGGGCCTGTGGTGAGGCAAAACATTATGATAGGGAAACTTGGTGAAGCAAAGCTGCTCACCTCATAGTAGCCAGAAAGGAGTGGCCAGAGGAGGGGACTGGGAACAAAATATACCCTTCAAGGGTATGCCTCCAATATCCTACTTCCCCCTGCTAGGCCCTGCCTGAAATTTCTACCACTTCCCAAGAGCCTATTAGGTTATGAATTCATAAACTGCCAGGACAGTGGCACATGGCTGTAATCCCAGCAACTCGAGAGGCTAAGATAGGAGGATCATGAGTTTCAGGCCAGCCTTGGCAACTCAGCAAGACCCTTAGCAACTTATCAAGACCCTGTCTCAAAACAAAAAATAAACCAGTTATGAATCCACAAATGGATTAATCCATTCATGAGGTCAGAGCCTTAATGATCCAATCACCTCCCAAATGCCCCACCTCTGAATGCTGCACTGGGGATCAAATCTTCAACACACGAGGAACATTTAAGATCTGAACCCTAAGAACTTCAGGGCTGTCCATTCACATGGCTCTATGTGAATGGTGCACCCTGAAGCACTAAGTGGATGGTGTCCTCAAATTGTGCAAAGTGGCTCTATTTGAAGTCATTAGTATAAGCCCCTACATTATCTTCTCAAAGTTGCAAAGTTTTGTTATTCTCATTTAAATCTCAAAGAAGCATATAATTTGGGCTGGAGGTATAGCTAAGTGGTAGAACAATTGCCTAGTGTGTGTGAGGTCCTGGACTTGATCCCCAGCACCACAAAAAAAAAAAAAAAAAAAAAAAAAGGAAGAGGAGGAGAAAGAGGAGGAGAAGAAGAAAGAAGAAAGGAGGAAGAGATAGAGAAGGAGAAGAAATACATAATTTGTTTTTGTATCTAATACGATTTTAAGATCTAATTTTTTTCTGGTTCCAGGGTTATCATTTGAATAGTTCATCCTTTCCTCTACTGATTAGTAATATCAGTTCTATCATCGTGTCCATATGTTTGTGTCTGCTTTTGTACTCTCTGTTCTATACTCTATTTGTCTATCCCCCAACAACATCATATGGTTAATTATTGTACTTTAATAATAATTCTGGGGGCTGGGATTGTAGCTCAGCGGTAGAGCGCTTGCCTTGCATGCGTGAGGCCCTGGGTTCGATCCTCAGCACCACATACAAAGCAATAAAATAAAGACATTTAAAAAAAAAAAAATAATAATAATAATAATAATTCTGGTAGACAAGTCTTCTACCTTGTTCTTCTACTTCAAAAGTGTCTTATCATTTATCCTTCAGTCTTGAATTTTAAAGTCATCTTAGTTAAATGCTTGAGAAACTCAGAGAGATTTTAATTGGAATTACATTCAATTTGTTGGTTAATATACAGAAAATTGGAGTCTTTGTAATATTGACTCCTTCCACACATTAATACAGATTTATTTCATGCCTATAAAAAGAACTTTCATAATTTTCTTCATAAGACCCTGTACATTTTTGTTAAATCTATGCTTAGGTACATTTTTAGTTGGTATTGTGAAAATATTATTATTATTATTATTACTATTATTATTATTATTGCAGGGGTACAACCCAGGACCTTGCACATGCTAGGCAAACATTTTACCACCAAGCAACATCCCCAGACTTTGAAAAGAATGTTTTTAAAATTACAATTTCAAACTATTTTGCTGCTCATGCTTTAAAATGCAATATTGGAAAAAATACATACATACAGAGACATTTTTAAAAATGCAGTATTGGGGGCTGGGCACATGGCTCAGCACTACAGTTGTTGTCTAGTATGTGTGAGGCCCTGGATTCGATCCCAAACATAGTCCCCCCTATAGTTTTAAAATGTTTATTGGTTTTATTTTATTTTTGGTACCAGGGATTGAACCCAGGGGTGCTCCATCACTGAGCCACATCCCCAACCCTTTTTTGTATTTTATGTAGAGACAGGGTCTTGCTAAGTTGCTTAGGGCCTTGCTAAGTTGCTGAGGTTGGCCTTGAACTTGTGATCCTCCTGCCTCAGCTTCCTGAGTGCTGGGATTACAGATGTGTGCCACTGCACCAGCTTGTTTATTACAAAATATACCTGAACTCTTTTATTGGTTCTAAAGTTTCTCTGTTGATGCTCTTAGATCATATAAATAACTACATGATGTATAATAATGATTTTCCTCCCTAATTTAATAATTCCTAGCTGGGTATAGTGGTGCACACCTATAATCTCAGCTGCTTGAAAGGTTAAGCAGGAGGATTGTCAGTTCAAAACCAACCTCAGCAACTTAGTGAGGTCCTAAGCAACTTAGCGTGACTGTGTCTCAAAATTTTAAAAAGGCTGGGAATATGGCTCAGTGGTTAAGTATCCTTGGGTTCAATCTCTAGTACCAAAAAATAAAAATTTTTAAAAAATCCTAAGTGCTTTTTTTTCTTGTCTTATTGCTGTGGTTAGGACTTCTACTATAATGCTAACTAGAAATAATGATAGAGTATATACTTACCTCTTTTTTTTTGATACAGCAGATTTCAGGGGTGCTTTATCATTGAGCTATATCCCCAGCTCTGCCCTTTTGAATTTTGTATTTTGAGACAGAGTCTCACTAAACTGCTGAAGTTGGCCTCAAACTTGCGACCCTCCTGCTTCAGCCTCCTGAGTCTCTGTGATTACAGTCATGAGCCACTGTGTATGGCTTATCTTGTTTTTTGCTTTAAATGTTTTATTAAGTATGATGCTGTTTACTCTATTTTGGGAATATATATGGTAGATTTTATTGTTAATGTTCTAGGTTGTTTACCTAGTTTTGTTAAGTTTTTTAAAGTTTTGTTAATTGATTTATATCAATGTCTTTTTTGTATCTGATGAAATGGTTCTTCTTAATTTGTTTTACTATAAATTACATTGAACTAATTTTTTTCCTATAAAAAATTATGCAAGCCGGGCGTGGTGGCTCAAGCCTGTAATCCCAGCACTTAGGGAGGCTGAGACAGGAGAATAGCAAGTTCAAAGCCAGCCTCAGCAATGGCGAGGTGCTAAGCAACTCAGTGAGACCCTGTCTCTACGTAAAACACAAAGTAGGGCTGGGGATGTGGCTCAGTGGTCGAGTGCTCCTGAGTTCAATCCCCAGTACAAAAAAAAAAAAAATTATGCTTGCATTCCTGAGCTAGATTCAATTTAAAATGGATGAATGTATGTATGTATGTATGCATGTGTATGTGTGTATGTGACTGGACTTCTAAATTTTGGTTTAGTTTAGGATTTTTGCTTTAGTAACCTTAAGTGAGGCTGAGCTCTCATTTGCTGTTGTTTGGTTTTAATATCAAGGTTATGCTAGCCTCAGAGTTATTTGTTCCATTTGTTCTTTGTCTAGAAGGACTTATATAAACTTGGATTTGTTTGTTTCTTAATTTTCAGGGGTTGAAATCATCACGTCTTGTAGATTTAATTTTACTATCATGACTCCACCATAGTTGTATCAGTTTTGGTAATCCTCCCCACCCCAGGAAACTGCCACGTATCTATTTTCTAACTAATTGACATAAAACTGTGCATAATATTTTTTTCTTTTTTTTTTTTCTTTTTTTGTGGTGTTGGGGATTGAACCTAGAGCCTTGTGTATGCAAGGCAAGCACTCTACCAACTGAGCTATATCCCAGGCCCATATTTTCTTATTTTTAAGTCACTGCTATATCTGCTATATCTTTTTCATAATAATTTGTGACTTTCTCTTTTTTCTTAATCTTATTTGTCAAAGTTTTAAAAATTTTGTTATTTCAAAGAAGCAGCTTTTGGTTTTATGGATCCTCTCTTCTGTATTTTGTTTATTTTACTGATTTCTGCTCTTTTTTTTAATATTTATTTTTTAGTTGTAGGTAGACACAATAGCTTTTATTTTATTTTTTTATGTGGTGCTGAGGATCGAACCCAGTGCCTCCCACGTGCTAGGCGAGCACGCTACCACTGCGCCACAACCCCAGCCCTGATTTCTGCTCTTTATAAATATTTTTCCTTTATTTTTCCTAGGTTTATTCTGTTGTGCCTTTATTAACTTCTTGATTAGGCATTGAGCTGTTAATTTTTCACTCTTCTTCTGTAATATAACTCTTTAAGGTGATATACTTTTTCCTTTAGATTTTGTCTAGACTGGAGTCCACAAGTTTTGATGCCTGTTGACATAACCATTCAGTTGCAAATTGGTGCTTATCAACTTCCTTTTGCCTCTCTAGATCCACTTATTTTCTCCCCTTTCCACCCTGGTCTATGCCCTGTGGGCTGCCTATGTAAAATACATCAGTGGCTACTGTCATGCCCTCTGTCTTCCAGTTGGATCTGCTAGTGGGAATTCCTGGCAAGAGAAGGTGAATGTGGTCAAGGTATTTATTTTGCTGGTCTCTTCTCTGAGACAGCCTCAGCTAGCTACATCCCTTGTTAGAAGGTCACTGCTTCTTGCACTGCGGCTTGCTCTACAAACAAGATTGGGATCTCCTTTGGGATCCCAAATAATAACAAATTTATGCATGTATGCATGCATGTGTATGTGTGTATGTGACTCTCTCCTCCTCCCTTTGAACCTAGAAATTGTGATGGTTCTAGTGTTGCTTGTCCAAGAATCTCTATTGTCCCTTGTGACTCCCACACCTTTAAAATTTGTTCTTTTATAAATTACTTGAGTAATCTGTTTCTTTTTTTAAAAAAAATATTTTTTTAGTTGTAGATGGACACAATGTCTTTATTTTATTGCTTTGTATGTGGTGCTGAGGATTGAACCCAGGGCCTCACGCATGCGAGGCAAGCGCTCTACCACTGAGCTACAACCCCAGCCCCAGTAATCTGTTTCTTGTTGGGATACTGAGTGATATTTTTATTTTGTCTATGGTTCATGAGTTGTTGTTGTTAATTTTATTTTTATTATTATTTTTAATTTTAATTTTTGGTATCGGGGATTGAACTCAGGGGCATTTGACCATTGAGCCACATCCCCAGCCCTATTTTGTGTTTTATGTAGAAACAGGGTCTCACTGAATTGCTTAGCACCTCGCTGTTGCTGAGGCTGGCTTTAAACTTGTGATTCTCCTGTCTCAGCCTCCCAAAGTGCTGGGATTACAGGTGTGCACCCCCATGCCCCGCTATTATTATTATTACTATTACCATTATTATTATTATTTTGGTGGTACTGGGGATTGAACCCATGGCCTTGTGCATGTGAAGCAAGCACTCTACCATGGTAACTGAGCTGTATCCCCAGCCCTCATGAGTTATTTGTAAGTATGTTTGGACTTTCCAAATTTGAGTTTTTAAAAATTTATTCTTTTTAGAAAAAATTTGTTTGTTTTGAAGCAGAATCTCACTTACATAACTAGACTAGCCTTGAACTTGCAATTCTCTTGCCTCAGCCTCCCAAAGTAGCTAGAATTACAGGTGCACACCACCACTCTTGGGCTAAAGTTATAATTATTATTATTTTTTGCTTTTTATTTTTGGTACTGGGAATTGAACTCAGGAGCACTCGACCTCTGAGCCACATCCCCAGTCCTATCTTTTGTATTATATTTAGAGAGAGGTCTCACTGCATTGCTTAGCACCTTGCTGTTGCTGGCTGGCTTTGAATTTGTGATCCTCCTGCCTCAGCCTCCCAAACTGCTGGGATGACAGGTGTGCCACCACACCCAGCTAAGTGTTTTAAAGTTTATTTTTATTTTTGCAGTGCTGGAGATTGAACCCAGCATTGTACATGCTAGGCAAGCACTCTACCACCAAGTCACATCCCCAGCCCTCAAGTTATTTTTTTTTTAAACTAATTTCTAATCGCTGCTTGGCCTTTTGGCTAAGATCAAATGTATTATCTGGGGGCTGAGGTTGTAGCTCAGTGGTAGAGCACTTGCCTGGCACGTGTAAGGCACTGGATTCAATCCTCAGCATCACATAAAAATAAATAAAACAAAGGTATTGTGTATATCTACAACTAAAAAATTTTTTTAAAAATGTATTATCGGTTCTCATCAGTTTAATATTTTATATGTCCTCTACCAGAGGACAATATATTAAATTGATTTTTGGAAATAGGAGATGGAATAGGAGCTTGCTCTATGCACTCCAGATACGGACCTAGTATCGCAGTACCTCCAGGAAAGGTACACCTCCTTTGGAGGAATAGAAAAACAAATAAACAAATAAACCTAATTTCTAATTTAATTGATTTGTATTTAGAGAATATGTTCTATACTATAATGGTGGGGTTTTTTTGTTTTTTTTTGTTTTGGTACCGGGGATTGAACTCAGGGGCACTCGACCACTGAGCCATATACCCAGCTCTATTTCGTGTTTTAGGTAGAGACAGGGTCTCACTGAGTTGCTTAGCACCTCATAGTTGCTCAGGCTGGCTTTGAACTTGTGATTCTCCTGTCTCAGCCTCCCAAAGTGCTGGGATTACAGGCATGCGCCACTGCTTACTATAATGTTTATATTACATAAATGTTTATTATAATATTACATATTATATAATGTTTATTATTACTATAATGTTTATATTACATTCTTGAGGCTTCCTCGATGGCCTTTACATGATCAAATTCTATTATGTTTCATGGGTGCTTGAATAGAATGAGTGTATTCTGTATGTTTATTTACTTTTGTTGGGGGGAGAGAGACAGAGGGGTGTGCATGACTGTATATTTATCACACTTCTTTATAGTTCCAACTCCCCAATTTTTTTCTTTTCTTTCTTTTCTCCTTTCTTTATTTTAATTATTTATATTTTGCAGTAGTGGGAATTGAATCCAGGCCTCATGCATGCCAGGCAAGTACTCCACCACTGAGTTATATCTCCGGTCCTTTCATTTCTTATTTTGAAATAGAGTCTTGCTAAGTTGCTCAAGCTGGCCTTGAACTTGTAATCCTGCCTCAGCACAATTTGGGAGTCTTAAAATCAGATCTATAATTAAAAACAAAATCCTGGTGTAACGGGAGGTAATAATGCAAATAGTAACTGATGTGTAGCTTTGGGACATTTGCCTTGTCACTGAAAACTTAAATTTTTCCATTATTCAATATATAACATTTTTGCATTTTAATTTATTTTCTAAGGACAATCTATTTTTCTTTAAAATACATTTCCCATGATTTTTGGATGCACTTAAGTATATTTTCTTGTGATTCTAAAGACCTTTCACATATTCTGTAATGACCCAAAGAAAAATTTCAAAGTTGTATTCTTAATTTTCTGCCTTGTTTTCTTTCACTTTATTTAAAAATATCAATGAACTCTCTTTCCTGGACTCGGGAATGCTACTATCTTTATCACTTGTTTTTTCCAAGAGTAATCTAAAAATCACATCACTAATTAGTTTTTACATCTGATGGAGATAAATTAGTAAACGTGTTTCGTTTTCGGAGTCAATGGTGTTACATTTTTTTAATTTGGAACCTCATTTTGCATGGGTTGGTTACAGTTACCCAGCCTTTAAGATTTAGGGTTTTAGGAAGGACACGGTACACTGTTTCTCGGCTCCGGCTGTCCTTGCTTCCACCTTTGGTCCTCTGGACTCAAGGATATTCCTGCCTCGGCCTCCGGCCTCCGTAGTAGCCGTGATTACAGGTGGCGCTGCCTTCACTTGGTTAATGTCCCCTAACACCACCTTTACCCTTAGAATATGGCAATCCTCAGGATGATTCACCTTTTATTGGGCCATTATCCTGTGAAGATGTAAAATATGTCCGGGTGGGGGTGGGAGCAGGGAGGCTGAAACTAAACTGAATCTCTAACTTTACTCTCAAAGTGAGGGATCATCAGATTTGAGTGCATCCCACTCAAACTTGTCTTTAAAAATATTTAAAATTGTGCAACTAACCTACTAATATTTTCTTGGTTTAAAAATAAAGGGGAAAAAAATAAACTGAAAGTCTCCTTTCGCCATCTCCTCTATCGTTTCCCTCTCTAAATATAACCATTATCAGCGTTTTGAGGGCCTTTCCCAGCGTCCTTTCTGTACATTTTCTTTGCACATGACACCGTCTCATTTTATACGTGAGGAAACTAAGAAAGACTCTAAGGAGTACATGTGTTGACAAATGTACTGAAGAAAGGTAGACTGGCTAATCGTTTATTATAAGCCCCACTATATGTGAGACCTGCGCCGAGTGCTTTCTTGGTACGAAGGATTCTGGTGTTTCACTTCCGAATGGGTAGCCGCACAGGAGGTTTGGCTAAGCCATTAATTTAGAGGTTGGAGAGTGAGTAGAGGAGTCGTTTCAGGGCGAGAATGTAAGATTGTATTTTGATGGAAGTTGCAAGAAATCTAGCAGAGTGCAGCGGGGTTGCAAAAAAGGAAAAAAAATGTATATTGTTATGGACACTTGGATCTATTAGTAAAGCTGGTGAAGCTGAGACGCGAAGAATCTGTTACCTGCGGAAACTGGAGCGTCCTTTGGAAACTGGGAATTAATACCGAGTGTGTAAGGTTAGCCTAGGAGCGTTTGCGAGGAAGGTACCAGGTGTTGCAAAAAGGATGCGGCGAGCAGGCAGCAACCCAGCAGCCAACCCAAAATCCCAGAGCGCTCGGGCCTGAGGGAAGCGCGCCTGCGTGAGCCGCTCGCGACGGGGGCGAGAGGGGCGGAGCATGGGGGCGGTCAGTGAGCCTGCGCAAACCGCGCGACGAGGTGGGGGAGGGCGGTCCGTGTGTGTCTGTGTTGTTGTTCGGCGGCGGCGGCGGCGGTAAGATGGCTGCCCACGGGGGCTCCGCGGCTTCCTCGGCGCTGAAGGGGTTAATTCAGCAGTTCACCGCCATCACCGGTAAGAGACGCGGTTACCGGAAGGTGGAGAGTGGGGTCCGGAGTGGGCGGCGGGGCTGACCCTGGTTTCCCCTTACCTTCGTGCATTGCTCCCTCGGGTTTTACCCACAGCTCGCGTCCTCCCTCCTGAGCTAGAGGCGACGACGGCGTCGGGGTCTCAGGTTCAGGCGGGCGACAGCCCCCCCGCGCTCCCCAGTTCCTCGTTCTCGGTCTCCTAGCAATTTGGAGGGAGACCCCCACGCCCCCTGCCAGCCCAGACCGGGGGTTGGGCCGAGCCCGCAGGTCCCCGCCGGCCCGCGGACCTGGGGGCGGGAGGAGTGGGGGGCCGCACCCGGGCCACCGCCCTCCTCCTCCTCCATCACCTCTTGTGTGTGCAGCCCACAGACAAGGGGGTGCAGTGCATCCTTTCCCTCCTTCTGTCTTTCTTCCCCGGCCGGGTCATTCTTACCCCAGTCCCTGGCCTGCCCTCCCCTTTTTGGGCCCCTCGGAGCCTTCGCGGTGGCCCTGGCGTTCGGCCCTCCGGTTTTAACGGCAAGACCAGTGGGTTCGGCAGCGCCTTTACACATCCCGGGGGCGGGGGGGACGACGAGCCGTCAGAAACCTGAGGTGTTGAGGAGTACCTTAGGGACTGAGGCTTTAAGCGAAGATAGAGGGGGAACCCCCCAAGCTTAATAGGGAAGGTCTGGAGAAATCTTGGGTGGCGTTTCCCACCTCCCCATAATAAAATATGTCATAAAGACCGAGACGATGGCGCCTGAGCCTCCTGCTGATAAAATAGGGATGGCGGCGGAAACTTCTTTGAGAGAAATCTGTTTCTGGGTGTCAGTATCCCCCAAACCTAGGCCTAGCTTTTTCTTTCCCTTTGGACCCCTGCGAAGGGCACACGCAGATCCTCTTACCGCCTGGAGGAAAGGCCCTAAGCCATTCTGTGAATTCTCTATGTCTTGTTTCTCTCTGATGGTGCTGAACTTTTTTTGCATGAGTTATTAGAGGGCGGAGCAAATGATGAAGTTCTCTGTGGAGTGATTTGAGAGAAGAGTACTCCATGTGCCTGAGTTTAATTTTGCCGTTCTAGTTTGTCATTTCAGAAGGAGGTCAGAATGTTAGTTCCCTCTTTTAACAGATCTATACTTTCTCCTGTAGTAATTTGTTAAATACAGAGACTATTTCCACAGTTAATGGTCTGAGAATTCGACATGCAAGATCTGGTTAAGTGAAATTTTACATTATTTTAACCATTAATGTTCTATGCAAGTTGCTGTTTTATAATTAAAGCTAGTTAATTATAAAAGCTAGTTTTATTTTTTGGTCTGCAACTAGATATTTGATGCATTGTTATCTGTCTTGTCATGAAGTATGACAAGAAAGTTGGTAAAGTAAAATTGGGACGAGGAGTGGAATGATAACTTCTCATAATATTTTGAAATTTTATGATTGGATTATTGTATTTAGGATGTAGTGGATTTCCCAGTGTCTGAAATTAATATTGCTGCATTGTTTATTTAGAAAAATCTTTGTAGTGAATCACTTAGAGAAGTGCATATCTTTTTCTTGTGTGTGTGGTGTGGGACAGGTAGAATTGAACCCAGGGCCTGGCAAGTTAGGTAAGCACTGTGTCACTGAACTACATCCTCAGCACTTTTAAATTTATTTTATTTAATTATTTTTTTTGAGCTCTCCCAACACTTTTTTTTTTTAAATATATTTTTTAGTTGTAGATGGACATAATATCTTTATTTTTATGTGGTGCTGAGGATTGAACCCAGTGCCTCACACATGCGAGGCAAGCGCTCTACCACTGAGCCACAATCCCAGCCCCCAACACTTTCTTTATTCAGAACAAAAGAATTATTTTTAAAAATGTGTGCATGTATGTACAATGTATATATATAAAATAATATATGTGTATATTCATATAAATACATTGTGTATATATGGTTACATATATACATAACATATACTATATATGCTCATGTATATAGCATGTGCTTACTAAGTTAAATTTTATTTTTGAGTCAGGTTCTTGCTCAGTTGTCCAGGCTGGTCTGGAACTTTCAATCCTCTTGCCTCCTAAGTAGCTGGGATTACAGGTCTGTACCACCATGCCTGGCTTGAATATAATTATTCTTTCTTTAGATTTTCTAGAGATGGTTTAAGATGCCATTTATTTCAGTTTCTTATGCACAATACTACCCTTCAGAAATTCAAATTGTTTTACCCCACATTATTTCTTCTTATGAAATGTTGTTTTAAGATAACAACCAAAGTGTGGTGAGGTAGATTCACTTAATTGCTTTGATTCTATTTCTGTTTAAAAGTCTACACAGCTTGTTTCCTGGTCACAGGCCTCTGTATTGCTGGGTTAAGTTGGAGTCTCAGCAGACTGTGGTCATCTGAGAGTCTGCAGAAGGGAAAATTCCTTAGACTGTTTTTGATGTGCTGTGAATTTATTTTTCTTTTCTTTGATGAGAATCGAACCCAGGGCCTCAACACATGCTAAGTACCAGCTCTAACTCAGAGCAACATTTCTAGCCCTCTAAAGGTGAACAAATCTTTCTGGGGGCGGGGGTGGGGCGGGGACTGAACCAGGACTGCAGAAATGCTAAAAGTGTACTGTGCCCCTGAGCTATATCCCTGGCGGTTGTGTATTTCTATTGGTAATTTTAGGATTCTTCTTATAAGATAGTGATTAACCATTAGAAATAGACATGGTTAAGCTGGACAGGGTGGTCTACAACTTAGTTCCAGCTATTTGAGAGGCTGAGGCAGGAGAATCACTTGAGTCTTGGAGTTGAAGGCCAGCCTGGGAAGCATAGTGAAACCCGATCTCAAATAAATAAATAAATTCCCTTTGAACCTTTTTCACATATCTTAAAAAGAAATTTTGGAGGGTAGTCGTGGTGGCGGACACCTATAATCCCAGTGACTTGAGAGGATGAGGCAGGAGGATCTTAAGTTCAAAGTCAGCCACTTAATGAAGTTCTAAGCAGCCTAACAAGAACCTGTCACAAAATAAAAAAGGGCTGGGTATGTGGCTCAGTGGTTAATTGCCCCTGGGTTCAATCCCTAGTACAAATATAAAAAGAGAAAAAGAAATTTTGGGTGTTCTCAAAAAGTTCTACATACATACATTTTATTTTATTTTTTTAAATGTTTTTTTTTTTTAATTTTTTTTAGTTGTTGATGAACACAATGTCTTCATTTTATTGCTTTGTATGTGGTGCTGAGGATCGAACCCAGGGCCTCATGCAGGCGAGGCAAGCGCTCTACCGCTGAGCTACAATCCCATCCCCCATACATACATTTTAAATAGTAGTGTTTATGATTAAAAGTATTTGATATTCATTGCTGGATGAATTAGACTGACCTTCAGAGCTTATGCTCTAATTTCAGAAAGGTTTTTTTGAGGCTCAGTATTCTGGCAAAAGCAAATGCATTTTTCAAAAATGGGAGTTTTAGCCAGGCGCTGTGGTGCAAGCCTGTAATCCCAGTACTTAGGGAGGCTGAGACAGGAGAATTGCGAGCTTAAAGCCAGCCTCAGCAACGGCGAGCCGCTAAGCAACTCAGTGAGACCCTGTCTTTACATAAAACACAAAATAGGGCTGGGCATGTGGCTCAGTGGTCGAGTACCCCTGAGTTCAATCCCCAGTACAAAAAAAAAAAGTGAGTTTTACTTTTTTTTTAAATAAAAATAGAAAGCAAAATTGAAAGACTTTTGATAAATCTTATTTCTCACTACGAATGTCTCCATATAAAATAATATGGTAAGGCTAGGTGCTGTGACCAAGCCTGTAATCCCAGCAGATCGAGAGGCTGAAGCAGGAGGATCACAAGTTCAAAGCCAGCCTCAGCAACTTAGTGAGGCACTTAGCTACTCAGCAAGACCCTGTCTCTAAATTAAAAGGGGGGAGGGAGTCGCACTGGGGATGTGGCTCAGTGGTTAAGCATCCCTAGGTTAATCCTTAGTACCAAACATAGTAATAAAAGTAATAATAATATGGTGAATAATAAAGTAATGGCTGATTTTTTTGATAAAAGGTATATGACAATATGAAATAATTTTGAAAAAAGGGAAGAACCTAATCTTTAATTCTCATAATAGCACTATTACTTATTTTACATATTGACTTCCAATTCTGATTTACATGCTTATTATTTTCATTGTGGATCAAAGAATTCTGAAATTTTCACTTAAAATTATATTATAAACATTTTTTCTTAAAAGATCAGACTGATAAGCAAGTAACAAAAGGAGTGATATTCTTAAATGCCTTCAGAGTTATTTAAAGCTACATACAAAAACTGGTGCTGTTACTTTATAGTCATACAACATTTTACAATATTTCACAGTTTGATCTTCAATAATATTCATTATAATGTGGCTTCAGATGATTGTCAGTTGCTTTTCAAAAGTCATATCAATTCTCAGAACATGAAGAAAGAATATGCTGCTAGATCTGCTTCAGAAGAGTAGTTTTTAAAAATGTTTTGAATAGTGGCAGTATCTCAACACCAACTTTGGGCTGACATTCAGCCCCACATATACATGTATAATCAGAGTAATTTATGGGGTGAGTGTGAGGGATACATGGCTACTAAATAGGTAAAAATAACTAACAGACAAATGTGAGAATAGAAGAGGCTGGAAAGAGTATAATATGTTACTAGAATAAAATTTCATAGAGCTTTGTACATAGTAGGCATTCATATACTTCATGAAATTACAGAATCTCATGTATAGAAGAGACCTCAGTTAACCTTTACTAAAATAATTGTACGAATGGATATTTAAAAATTAGAAATTGTGTGTAGTATTTGGCTTTGTGGCCAATTTCCATTCCTGTTGTTCTGTGTAGTACATTTCTCTTGGGCTAATATTAAAATGGATTTGACTTCTCTGTCATCAGTAAAGGTGGTCACAAGTTTTCTAAATTTTAAAGGATAACTTGGAATTTTAAGAATCATTTCAAAAGGTGATTATGAAATTTGAGAAGAAAGTTAAGGAAATTTTTTTTTTTGATACCAGGGATTGAACTCAGGGGTACTTAACCACTGAGCCACATCTCCAGCCCTTTTTTTTGTATTTTATTTAGAGACAGGATCTCATTGAACTACTTAGCACCTCCCTAAGTTTCTGAGGCTGGCTTTGAACTCTCAATCCTCCTACCTCAGCCTCCCAAGCTGCTGGGATTATAGGAGTGCACCACCACACCCAGCGAGATAATGTTTTTGAGTTGTAAATAAAATCTTACTAAAGCATTCAGTATTTGTTGGTAGACTATCATATGACAGGCATAGTTCAGATCTTAAGGTTACAGCCAAGAGTAAGTAAGACATAGTGTTATGGTCAGAAAGCTTAAAAGTTAATGGGGGTATAGACACATAAGTTGACATTGTAATACAGTGAATGAAAGGTAAGGATCTAATATGGGAACACAAAAGAATGAGATGAAGAAAGATTTCCCTGGTCAGGTGCAGTGTCACATACCTATAATCCCAGCTACTCAGGAGGCTGAGGCAGAAGGATCACAAGTTGGCTAGCCTGGACAGCTTAGTGAGATCCTGTTTCAATGTGAAAAGTACAAAGGGACAGGGATGTAGCTCAATGGTTGAGCACCGTTGGGTGTAATCCTCAGTACTGAGAAAAAAACAAAAAGACAGAAAGGTTTCCCAGAAGAAATAAGATTTGTTTTGTTTTGTTTTTGGTACCAGGGATTAAATTCAGGGGCGCTTAACCAATGAGCCACATTGCCAGCCCTTTTTATTTTTTATTTTAAGAGTGGATCTTGCCAAGTTGCTGAGGCTGGCTTTGAACTCCTAATCCCCATGCCTCAGCCTCCCAAGTTGCTGGGATTATAGGTGTGAGCCACTGTACCCAGCAGAAGAAATAATTTTTTATCTAAAACCTGAAAGAGAGAGATTTCTGGCAGGAAGAATATGTGCAGAGGTGTGCAGGAGAGAGGGATGTATACACACACACACGCAGGGGAGAGAGGAGATAGTAGGTCTAGGGAATTGGTATTAATTCCAAGTGAATAAGGCATAGCTAATGGGAGATGCAGTGAATGGAGCTGGAGAGATGAATGGGTACCAGATTGAGAAGTGCCTTGTAAACCAATTTCAGAAATCTTGGCTTTATTCTGAAGGTAGTAGGGAAAGGGTGACTTAATCAAATTTGGGTTTAAGAAAAAGCTACTTGACTATAGTGGAGAAGAGATAAGCACTGGAAGACTTTTATTAATCCAAGAAAGATTTTGGTGTCCTGACATAAGTTAATTGGAGAAAAGATTGCTGTGAAAGAATTGGAAAGAAACCTGAGGAGTCAAAATGAAGTTTAGGATTCTGTTTTGGACATGTACAGATATAACATGGTATTTATGAAGATATGGGATATTAGAAGAGGTTTGGTGAGTTGCTTGGTTCGATTTTGGATGAGTTAAGGTTCTGCCAGAGGGACTTCTAAATGGAGCTGTTCAACAAGCACATGAATGTTTGGGTCTAGAAAGAGGTCTGAGAGATCTGTCATTGGTGGCATTTAAAGCTAAAGAAGTGGATGACATCTTGCAGGGGCGAGTACTGTGAGAAAGTAGTAGGCTGTAGGACACAAAACTGAAGGAACAACATCATCTGGAGGATTGCAAAGAAGAAAGTAAATAAGAGACCCAGGAGAAACCAATGTAGGAAGAAAGCCAGGAGAGAGAGAGTGATGACACTTCAAACACCAGGAGCATGGTAATACCTCATATATTGCATAGGATATCAGAAATCATAGAGGCTTGTTTTCTTTTTTTTTTTTTTAATATTTATTTTTTAGTTGTAGGTGGACACAATATCTTTATTTTATTTTTATGTGGTGCTGAGGATCGAACCCAGTGCCTCCCGCGTGCTAAGCACGCTACCACTGCGCCATAACCCCAGCCCCTTGTTTTCTTTTTTGTTTTGCTTGGGGCTGGAAGACATGTTAGAAACCATCTTGACTCCTTACTGAGTTAGATAAAATTGAATGCCTAGAGAATTAAACTGACTTAGGTATGTCTAGATGAGTACTTCTCAAACTTATTTGTGGGAAAGGACCCCCCCCATTTAAAAATTTTCAATCTTCATGTATCAGCACTTTTGTAAAATACAGTACAGTTAATTAGGAAGACACTAAAATAATGTCTTTTGACCTTTTGAATCTGGTTTCTTTGACTTAGCATATTGCATTTTAGATTCATTCACATTTTGTGGTGTCAGTAGTTCCTGTTATTGGTGAATAGGATAACATTTTATGGTCATTTATTTGGTACTGAGGATTGAACCTAGAGGCGCTTTATCACTGGACTATATCCCCAGTTCTTTTTATTTTTTGAGAAAGTGTCTCACTGAGTGGCTGAGGGTCTTGCTTAATAGCTGAGAGTAGCCTTGAATTTGGAATCATCCTGCCTCAGCCTCCTGATTCAGGTGTACACCACCACACCTGGCTATTATATGGTTATATTAAACTTTGTTTATCCATCCATCAAATTAAGCACACTTGTATTGTTTCCACTTTGGGGAAATTATAGATAAAACTGCTAGAAACATTAGTGTGAAAGTACATAAATTTAAGTTTTCATTTCCCTTGGATGAATGCCTAGGAGTTTATTGGATCAAATAATACATGTATAACTTGATAAGAAACTGCCAAATTGTTTTTCAGAGTCAACCATACTATTTTGTATTCTCTGGGCAGTGTAGAAAATTCCAGTTGTTCTGCATTCTTGCCAGCACTTGGTATCTTAGGGTATTCTTTTTTTTTCCTTAAACCATTTTATTAAATGTATAATATAATCTAATTGTGCTTTTAATTTGCATTTCCCTAAGGGCTATCGCTTTGGGGCATTTTTTTTCATATGATAACTTGCCATCTATAAATTTTTCAATCTTCAACTTTTAATTATTAGGTTCAACTGACACAAAGATTACTCCATAAGATTGCTACCAGAGTTTCCAAATACTTCCACTGGAATTTCTGTTTTTTGTTTTGTCACAGACCAGTGAGAGGAAGCTGGTCTGAGGACCATGCTTTGGGTGGTACTGATGTAGGTAATGGCAGAAGAGAGACCAGAATTTTGGTGCTTTTATTCCCAGGCTTATGCATTTTCTACTGTTACTACTTCCCAATCTCAGTAGTTTGTTTTTGATCTAATGAATATTTGCTGTTTAAATCTAAACCTTAACTTGATCTTGTCATTTCCTTGTACTTAATAAATTTAGCATTTTGTGTATATGTGAAATTTTTTTCTGTTCTTGAAAACTTAAAAGCTTGCTAATTAAAGACTAATGAAGTTAAGGTTTCCACGTATTTCTCACAGTTGTCACTCTCTTTTCTTTGTTTAGTTTACTTTGTTATCATTGGGGGAAATACAGAACCAGAAAGTAACCCCTTTTCATTTCTATAAAGGAATTAAGAAAAAAAACTCTGTGACGACTACACTTTGCTTACTTGCTTGTAGTTAAGAGAGATCCTCCTTTTGACACTAACAGTAATATAGTGAATAGGCATAAGGAACTATTAAAGTTTGGATTATCTCTTGACTCTTCCTTGTAACAGTGTTGGAGACAAGGACCGCATCATAGATTTGGGGCTGTTTCCTGTATCTAGCCATTAATGAAGAAAAGGGTGTAAAGGAGACAACAACAAGGAAATGGCCACTCATAAATTGTGTGCCATAAGCTGAGTTAAATATGCCATTTGGTACCATTAGTAAACTTAAGGAAGAAAGAAAACTAAGGGATAATTAAAGAAAAAGGGACACGTGGTGATTAACAGCATAGTGGGATTCCTGCCATAGGTTATAGATTACTGAGTGAAATTAAGCTGTCCTGCTGTTACCTATAAATTGGAACTCAGAATAAGCCCATTTTCACAAGTTTAAGTCTGCAAACTTGCTTTATTAGCCTGTCCTTAAAAGGTATACTTTAATGATAAAGTAGAAATCTAAATTCTTCATTCTATTTATTTATTTTTGTGGTGCTAGGGATTGAACTCAGGGCTTTATGCTTGCTAGGTGAGTGCTCTGTCACTGAACTAAAGCTCCAGAAGTCCAAATTCTTTATACCTGACCCATTAAATTGTAATTACTGGGACTGAGGGTATAGCTTATTGGTAGAGCACCTGCTCAAGGCCCTGGGTTTGATCTCTCCCTCCCCAACAGCCCCCCCCCCCCCAGATATTATCACCTTTGAATATATAGGTAAAATTTGCCCTTAAGACTTTTAGACAGGGCTGGGTTGTAGCTCAGTGGTAGAGCACTTGCCTAGCACATGTGAAGCACTAGGTTTGATCCTCAGCACCATATAAAAATAAATAAAAGTACTGTGTCCATCTACAACTTAAAAAAGACTTCTAGACATTAAGAACTACAGTATTGGAACATTTAATTATCTTTTGGTTATCTTCTGTTTCTAAAACAATACACTAAGATGTCCAACAACTGATACACTATGAATGACAGATGATGCCAGAACAGATGCTAAGATGATTTCTCTTTATTTAAGAAATGGTGCACTTTGCTTTGTGGGCTTCTTTCTAACACTGCCTTTCTTTAGTCTTGCCAAGGCTTAGCGAATGTTTCCTTTAAAAAAAAAAAATCTTCAGTAGGGTCTGATGGCCTTTAGTCCCAGCTACTGGGGAGACTGAGGTAGGAAGATGGTAAGATAAAGCCCCAGGCCTCATGCATGATAGGCAAGTGTTCTACCCCAGAGCCACATCCTCAGCCCAACCCTTAGTAATTCTAAAGATAAAAAAAACTTGTCAGATTGTTAACAGGTATGATAGGGCTATCTCAAGATATGCTGTGGATTGCATAGGTTCTAGCATTAAATGGTTAAGGGAGAATTAAGGATAAGATGCTAGAATGGTCTCTCCTCATCTTAATTTTGGACCCTGAGTATTGACACCCTCTGCCCCAAAATATAACAATTGTTATTTTGTTGTGGTTTTGTTATTTTTGTGTCTTTAAATCATTCCCTATAAGACTCTCTTTTAATAAATTTTGTTTTAATATTTGGTTCTAGAGACCTTTACATATACTTGCTATCCAGTTTTCTTCTGCTTTAATCTTTCACACTGGAGTGGTGTTTAGTTGATTCAGATTTCTTTGATTCAGATCTCTTTTATGTATCATTTTATCCTTTATCCATAACATTCACTTTTTAATTTTTTTTTTCCCTGAGTAGTAGGGGTTGAGCCCAGGGGCGCAGTAGCTGAGATTATAAGTATGGGCCACTTTGTCCAGCTGGGTAATTTTGTTGATGTTGTTCATTTGTTTTTTTAATGAATGTTTAACATGAGTGAAACATGGGTTCATAGCATCAGATGAATAAGAAAAATAAAACTCAGTTGCCTTACTCTATTTACTATCTGACAAAATGTGGTTCTCCACAAGCTACATATATTCACATTTTATACCTGATGTCCTGATGTTTTTCATTTGTTGTTTAGGTATAGCTTGTGTACCATATAACCTTGGATAGTCTATATTTATTAAGAACTTATTAATCCTTTGTCAATTAAGAGCTTTGCCAGGTTCTTTTTTTTTTTTTTTTTTTTTTCTGGTACTGGAGATTGAACCCAGGGGTACTCGGCCACTGAGCCACATCCCCAGCCCTATTTTGTGTTTTATGTAGAGACAGGGTCTCACTGAGTTGCTTAGCGCCTCACGATTGCTGAGGCTGGCTTTGAACTTGCGATTCTCCTGTCTCAGCCTCCCTAAGTGCTGGGATTACAGGCTTGTGCCACCATGCCCAGCTTGTGCCAGGTTCTTTCATATCAGTTTTTCTTAATCTCCATAAGCACTTTTTGAAGTTGATGATTACTTGTTTTATAACTGAGGGATCTCAGGCCTAGAGAAACGAGTAATTTGCTCAAAGTCACACAGCTAGTCAATGACAGGACTAGGATTTAAACTTAGGTTTATCTAGGTAGTTTCTAGGCTCTTAATACCTATACTGTACTCTTTAAACGGTGTACAGAAGGGAATACAAAGAATGTTTTCTCTCTATTACTAGGCACAGGACTGGACAGAAGCAAAATTTTGATATATTTTAACTGCTTGGTGTCTTTCTATCCCAAGGTAATCAGTGTCTTTTTGATGCCCTAAATTAATCCCTTGTGGCACTTTATTTAGTTGTTACTTACATCTTCCCCCAAAGGCACTTGAGATGCTAAAGCTACTTTAAGCTATTTAAATTTCTTCTTCAAATCCATATTCTCTATATATCAAACCATAATTCATTATTACTGGCTATTAGGAAGGAGCAGTATGATTGGATTAATTCACATAGTGAATTGATGCATTTTTAGCTCTTTAATAAGTGCTTGTATTTTAAATAAAATGTTTATCCCAGTCAACATCTTAATGGACAATTTTTTTTTTAATTTTTTTTTTTTAGTTGTAGATGGACACAATGTCTTTATTTTATTGCTTTGTATGTGGTGCTGAGGATCGAACCCAGGGCCTCGCGCATGCGAGGCAAGCGCTCTACCACTGAGCTACAATCCCAGCCCCTTAATGGACAATATTTTAGGCAACATAATAGTAAAGAAAAAATCAGGCAGTTAAGGAAGGCTTTTGTAATAGGCCAAGTGGTTGACAGTTCAGTTTGCCTGAAGATTAGCTTACAAGTTCCTGATTTTCATAGTATCATTTATTTCACTTTGATGGTAGGAGGAGGGTGGCAGAAAGGGTGACAGTGACAGTTTTTATGCATTGGTCATTTTTATTGAAATTTTTTTATCAACAAACAAATTTTAAAATGAGAGAAACATGGGCTGGGGTTGTGGCTCAGCGGTAGAGCACTTGCCTAGAATGTGTGAGGCCCTGGGTTCAATTCTCAGCATCACATATAAATAAATAAGAGAAATAAAGGTCCATCAACAAATAAAAAATATTTTTAAAAATGAGAGCAAACAGTATTAAATGTTATTATAGAAGTGCCATCAGTATGTTCTTTGTACCTTTTGTGGTGCTTTTAGTGCTGTGTGAGCACTTAGACAAGAGCCAAAATAGTATAAATGAGCTAGTCAGTTATCCTTAGAAGAGTTAAGAATTGGTATATAGTTTGAGAAACTGGTTTTAAAGTGTGTTGGGAGACATGTTTACGCGTCATTTCTCTGCTAGAACAGGCAGCTGGAGTAGTCTGCTCTCGGAAACGTTTAACTTTCAGAAGCTGCTATGTAGCTAAGTAAATTAAAATGGCAGAATACAGTAGACCTTAAACTTTTTCTTTTTTCTTTTTTTTTATTTGGTACTGGGCATTGAACCAAGTGCTTTACCACTGAGACACATTCCTAGCTCTTTTATTTTTTATTTTGAGATAAGGTCTCACTGAGTTGCTTATGGCCTTGCTAAGTTGGTGAGGCTAGCTTCGAACTTGGCGATCCTCCTGCCTCAGCCTCCCAGATTGCTTGGATTACAGGCGTGAGCTGCTACACCAGGCTAGGCACTGAACTTTTTAAAAAGTTTTTTTTATTTTTTAGTTGTCAATGGACCTTTATTTTATTTATTATATGCAATGCTAAGAATCGAACTCAGTGCCTCACACATGCTAGGCAAGTGCTCTACCACTGAGCCACAACCCCAGCCCCTAGATACCGAACTTTTAGGTTAGCATTTAAAAAGTACAGCATAGGGGGCTGGGGTTGTGGCTCAGTGGCAGAGCGCTTGCCTTGCACATGTGAGGCACTGGGTTTGATCCTCAGTACCACATGAAAATAAATAAAGGTATTTTGTCCACGTACAACTAAAAAACTAGATATATATATACATACACACATACACACACACACACACACATATAAAAATATATAGATAGGAAGTACAACATAGTATAATTGGAGACATTGTAAAAACATTAGGAAAGCCCTGAAACAAAACCCTAACATTTTATGAGTAAGGATATGGAAGCACACAAATCTTGAAGTTGCTTATCAACTTTGTGCTGTTTTGCCCCCAGGAATTTGTATTTAATTATGTAACATAGGTTGGCTAATGGAATATTTGAACTTTTTTTCCTCAGAAAGTTTGTTTTTGTTTCAAGATTTCTCTTTTCCTTCTTCCTTTTCCCTCCTTCCTTCTTCCCCCTCTGTCCCTCCGTACATTCCCTTCTTTTCCTGGAGATCAAACCCAGGGTCTCAAGCAAGCTAAGCATATGCTCTGTCACTGAGCTGTGCCCAGACAAGCGATTTCGTTTTGTACAGTGTTTTCTGAAGATGAGAATGTAAATTTGTATATACTACAACTCGAGAATTTTTGGTTCAATTTGAATGAGAATTTAGAGACAGGTAACTAGAATGAGAAAAAATGAGAACTGGGCCAGTCCAGTGAGTTTTCAGTCTGTAAGATAGAAGAGCTAGTAGAGACAAGAATAGGCACCAAAAGAAAGTATATACTCATTCCTGTACCTACTTTAGGGTGAGGCGAGGAAGTGGGGGAAGATCCAGAACTTAACAGAAAGCTGGGTATTTGGTATGTTGTCAGGAAAAATGAGGGGAATGGTTTAACTGATACCACTATCCAAATTATGCAGTTAATAGCTTTGTGAAGTACCACCAAAGGACCTACCTAGTTCATGTAGACCGTTGTGGCTGGAAGAAACACTATAGACTTGAGAGCAGAAGGATGTAAAATAGGAGAGGTAAATAAAGGTCAGATTTTTGTATGCAGTTTAAGAGAGTAACTTTTTGCAATTAGCAGTATAGAACTGTTAAAGTAGGGGAGACAAATTATTTTGGAAGTGTCTCCTGGAAGTGTCTCTGGGACTCACTCCTTCTATTTCATCTTTTCCTTGAAGATCCTTTACAGATCCTCCATTGCAGGTTGGATGGATGTGTCCTACTGCAGGTTTGACAGCTGTCCAGGAGAAAAACATTCCAGTTCTTCAATCCTGTCACATATCACGTCATGTCACCATTTTTTGAAGAAGGAAGGAGAGCCCAATGTCAAGACCGTCTGAGGCAGAGGCAGGGGGATCACTCAGGCAACCTAGAAAAGTCCTTGCCTTTAAACAAGCAAGCAAAATGAGGTTCTCATAGCAAATAAAGGAAAGGAGAGCAAGCAATACTCCCACCCCCATTAAGAAAGAGACAAAAGGAAAAGGGAAGAGAGAGGAGAGGAGCCACAGGGATTGTAGCTAGTTCAAGACATCCCAAATATATTTTTCTTTTTTTTGGTACTGGGGATTGAACTCAGGGGCACTCGACCACTGAGCCACATCTCCAGCCCTATTTTGTGTTTTTTTATGTAGAGACGGGCTCACTGAGTTGCTTAGCGCCTCGCCGTTGCTGAGGCTGGCTTTGAACTCGCGATTCTCCTGTCTCAGCCTCCCTAAGTGCTGGGATTACAAGCGTGAGCCACCGCGCCTGGCTCCAAATATATATTTAACAATATTAAATGTATTTCTCCAATTCCCCCCAAAATAGTTAGGTTTTTTTCTATGTTTTTAATGCTAAGATACACAATAAAATTTACCATTTTAATTATTTTAAATGTAAATTTCAATGGTATTAAATACATTAGCAATGTGATGTTATCACTACTGTCCATCTCCATAACTATTTCTGTTGTAAAACTAAAACTCCACACCAGTTAAACAAAAATTTTCATTTCTCGGCTAGGATTATAGCTCAGTGGTAGAGCGCTTGCCTTGCATGTGTGAGGCCCTGGATTCAATCCTCAGCAGCACATAAAAACAAATTTAAAAAAACAAAAAAGTATTAAAAAATATTTAAAAAAATTTTTTTTCATTTCTCATCCCCCCTTCCTCTAACCCTTGGCAACCACCATTCTACTTTCAGTCTCTCTAATTTTGACTACTCTAAGTACCTCACATAAGTGGAATCAGTATTTGTCTTTATGCAATTGCTTATTTCACTTAGCATAAGTCCTCAGTGTTCATCTGTGTTGTAGCATGTCAGGATTTCCTTCCAAGGCTGCATATGTGGTATTTCATTGTATGTATAGACTGCATTTTACTTATCCATTCATCTGTTGCTTGGGTTGCTTCCATGTTTTAGCTGCTGTGAATAATGGTGCTTGAAAATGGATATACAAGGTGGGCGTGGTGGTGCACGCCTGGAGTCCCAGCAGCTTGGCAGACAAAGGCAGAAAATACAAATATTTGAGAGATTCTGCTTTTGGTTATTTTGGGTATATCCTTAGAGGTTAAAGTTGTAAACATATGGTAATTTTACTTTTCAATTTTTTTAGGTGCTCCCATGTTTTTCATGATGGCAGTACCATTTTATCACCCAACAATAATGCACTAAGGTTTCGGTTTTTCCACATCCTCCCCAACACTGTTTCTTTCTTTGAATAGTAATCATCCTATTGGATGTGAGGTAGTATCAAAAAAAGATTTTTGGCCAACATAAGCATGTGCATTTCTAAGACTTAAAATGAAATGATAGATGCTTTTTTTTTTTTTGGTAATGTTATTGATTTAACATTAAATTGCACAGTACTGTATATTGGTGCTTTTTCCACTCAGTTTTCATAAAATAATTTTATTCTTTTTTTCATTTACATCTTATGCTTATTCCTTTGTCATCTATCTGAAAAGTTGTAGCTATTCATTGTGATCTGACAATTTTTTAGAGCATGCTCTTTTTTAACTGTCTTTACATTGTTTGAGATATAACCACTTAAAAATTTGTATGTGATGCTTTTACTGAAAATTTTGTCTTAAGCCTGTTTATCCCAGATACTCATTTGTTTATTTTCACAGTGTAACTGTATTGCTTTATAAGTTTAATTTAAATCATAAATATATTCACAAAATACATGCATATAAATGTAAGTACAAAATTTAAGATATAGAAAGATTGCCAGTGGTTCTGGCTCCTCTCCCTGATGTTACCAGCACACAGGCAGGAGGGTGTCCTGGCCCAGGTTCTTGGCATCCCGAACAAAGACTTGAGTGAGAAGTGAGAGGTTGGCAAATACAGCAAAAGGTTTATTGAAAGTGAAAGTATACACTCTGGGAGAGTAGAGTGGATTGAACTATATAGTAGCTCAAGGCCCCATCCTAGACAGTGGGGCTTGCTTTGTTAAGCTATGTTAGTGGGTTGGGTGGGGCTGAGGTCCCTAAGGGGTGGTAAGCTCTCTTCTACTGTTTTTATGGCCTGTCTCATACCTAACACTGGTTTATTATCTCACGAGCTAAAGCACTATGAGGTAGCTCTAAGTGAATTTATTAGACATTGATCACACATCAGCACAAATATAAAGTTAGGTGCTGGGTATACAAACACAAGAAAACCAATCCCTGCGTTCAAGAAGCTTCTACTTTTTCAGAGAAGCCAGAAAGTAAACCATCATTTACTGCTTAGCAGTACATCCTGGATATACCAGAACAGTATAGTATTGGGAGTCAGGAAGTATTTTAGCACACATATTGACAAAGTAACACTTCTGGTGATTCTCAGCATGCCTGAACTAGATGAGGAGAAAGAAAGGGCATTCCAAGTATATAACTTAGTTTAACTATAGTAAATTGTATAGGATAGAGAGGAGAAGAGGCAGTGCCAGAGAAATCAGCTGAGATCTCATCATAAAGGACTTTCCAGGTCATAAAGACTTTGGAATTTATACTGTAGGTGTCAGGAGAGCGCCATTAAAGAATTTTAAACCAGGGTGTGTGGCAGGTAGATGATAGAATCATACTTATATTTTGGAATACATGCTAGCAGCAAGGTGGAAGATAGAATGATGATCAGTTAGGAGCCTGTTGTAATCAGGTATGAAGTGTTAAGGACTTGATCTAAAGCCATACAGGTAGTAGTAAACTGAAAACAAATGAGAGGTACAGGAGTAGAGTTAGCACTTGAATTTCTCACAGTAAGGCTAAAGGGCTGGCAAGAGGCTCAAAATGAAATGAAATTGGATTTGCAGATAGTAGCTTTAATGCAAGCCTTCACCTTGGTGGAATCTGCCCAAATTGAATGGTTTTGAACTTCCTTTTTATAGCTACATAGAGCACAAAACCCAAAAAGCTCAGGACCTTCCACAGGAAAGGAATTTAAAAGATCCCTCCCTTTCATGAAGCTGAGATTTTAATGTTTCACCCATGGTGGGGTGAAGGGTGCATTTATAGGGACAGATATATCTAACAAGGGTTGTTGCAGGATATTTTCCATGTGGTCTTGAAAAACTTCCAAGTCAAGAATGTATTTAAAATGTTCTCTTGTTTAGTAGTAGTACCTGTGGGCACCTTGCAAAATCTATGAAATCCTCTTAGGGATGAGCTTTCAACCCAGACTTCAAAAATCTACAGATTAAAATTCCAAGGCACACGAGATCAGTGAAAAAAAAAAGTCACAAATCCTGAATAAACCATGGCACACACAGTAAGAACCAGGAGAAACAGAAGACAGTGACCCATAGAGACTGCAGAAAGTTTATATTGTGTCTTAACAATTTTTGTTTTTAATATGCTTAAATGAAAGATTGAATAGGAAAAGTTAAGGGTTTCTGAAACGTGACCAAGTAGATAAGGAAATAGAACTTATAAAAGATTAAATGAAATTAAATAGAGGAATAGATTGCACAGCTATAGAGAGAACGTGAAATGGGAGATAGCTTTGTAGGTAGTAACCATGAACATAACATAGAATGAGAAAGAGACAGTAAATGTATGATAGAAAGGTTGAGACAAAGATAGAGTGAAGATTTCTAATACAACATTTAATTGGCGTTCTAGAAGGAAAAATGGTTCAAGGGGTGAGGAAATGGTCAAACAAATGACTGAAGAATTTTCAGAATTGATAAAAGATATTCCGTAGGTGGTAGAAATCCAGTTAATCCCAAGTAGTATAAATAAAATTAGCCCCAACAAATCAGAGTGAAACAGACAAATCTTAAAATGGGCTATTTCCCTTAGTCTGACAGCAAATTTCCCACTAGGAACAACAGAAGGCAGAGGACATTGGAATGCTCTCTTCATTGTACTAAGAAAATAGCTATCAGCTTTGAAATGACATACCTAGTAAAGCTGTCTTTCAAGAATGACAGCAAAATAGACATTTTCAAATACTTAGAAGAACATTCATTACCAACAGAAGGAGATTGATTATAAGGAACATAGATAAAGAAAAATCCCAAATGGAAAATATGAGATACTTTATAGTGGCCACAAAGTATTGGCCACAAATGGATGCTATAATTTATATTGTTTTATCAGAAATTTATGTTGTTTCCAATTTTTTTTATTAACTGAAGCTACTCTGGACATATATAAACATGCTTATGCATATACATTTTCCATAGATTTAATTCTTTTGACTAGAAGTCAGTATTACTGAGTCAAAGTATTTTTGATTAGTATTACATGTTGTAAAATTGTTTTTTCTTCCTTTCTTTTTTTTGGTACTGGAGATTGAACTCAGGGGCACTCGACCACTGAGCCACATCCCCAGCTCTATTTTGTGTTTTATGTAGAGACAGGGTCTCACTGAGTTGCTTAGCACCTCGCTGTTGCTGAGGCTGGCTTTGAACTCGCGATTCTCCTGTCTCAGCCTCCCTAAGTGCTGGGATTACAGGCTTGGGCCACCGTGCCCGGCTGTAAAATTGTTTTCTTAAAGGTCTTATTTACATTTCATTTTAACAAACTGCTGATTTTACTTACACATCAATGTTATGACCAGTATTAAATGATGAAGATTGTTATTTCTTATCAGATTTTGATTAGTTATGTATCTTAGACAAAAATGACCTGTCTCACTTTTTCTTGCTTTGGTACTAAAAATGCTTTGTAACAAACAGATGCTAACTAAAACGCATTCTTTTTAGCAGAAAAATATTTCTACCTTTCTAGAATGATGTTGTTTTTTATTTTTCTTTATCTTTTTTCCAGTTTATTAACAAACATATAATTAGGCCATTTAAAGAAATGGCAAATGAATGCTTTATTTAGTTTTTGTTTTATTATAAATTATGAATATTTTAATGCTGCTACATTCTTTTCTAGTTCTGTATATTTCATACCAGCCAGACAACCATGTAGAAATAAAGAAACTTATTTGAATAAGAAGGTCATTTATTCTAAGAGGGAAAAGGATTATTAATTTGATTGGCAATTCTGTATTTTAATATAAGCTGAATGAAAGAAGGTATCTTTAAAACTTTTTCTCCTCTCCCTCCTTTTGCTATTTCAGGTGCAAGTGAAAGTGTAGGAAAACATATGCTTGAAGCCTGCAACAATAATCTGGAGATGGCAGTCACTATGTTTTTGGATGGTGGAGGAATTGCTGAAGAGCCCAGTACCAGTTCAGCAAGTGTCTCCACTGTCAGACCACACACAGAGTATGAATTTATTTTTTATTGTTAGGAGCTGCCCTTTGCCTAAATTAACTAGTTGCATTTTTATCAAAATTAGGCCATTTTCTGGTCTTAAAGAAAAATTAAGGTTGGAAGCCTCTGAGAAGTATCAGGTGAAAAGTTTCATATTTATATACCTTGAATTTTCTAGAGCACTGTCAAATGTCTGTTTTTTAATTCTATCTTAGTCTCCTAAAAAACTATGTGGGCTCCACATGAAGTCCTGGAAGCTAGCAAGAGGCATGGTGGAGGATGAAGCTGCGTGGCTAGGATTGGCCTGTGGCCAGGAGGCAAGGCTTGAATGCCTCAAAATAGTCAAAGAATGGGGGGGGGGGCACCTTATAGAATGGCATTATTGCCCACATCATAACCAATGAGGAAGCGGGGGCATAGTAATTTTCCTGAGCCACATAGCAGTTAAGTGGCAGATACAGAAATCCAGTAAAGCTTATATTTCCCAATTCTAGATTTTCTTACATTGTCCCAGGAAAGTGAGTTGCCATGAAAAATATTTTAAAAATAATTCTGGGCTGAGGGTATTAGTTCAGTGGTAGAGTGTATGCTTAGCATATGCATAGGGTTTTGGGTTTAATCTCTAACACTTTAAAAAAAAAGTTAATTTACTTTGAAAAAAGGAAAAAGAATTTTGGTTCTCTATATCTTAAATAGTTATGTGTAGTTAATCATTAAAAGCATCCTACCACTGAGCCACAACCCAAGCCCTAAAACATGTTTTTTAAGTTGTGCTTGAATAATATGTACATTTTTTGAGGCTGTGGGTATTGAACTTCAGGGGTACTGTACCACTGAACTACATGATGAATTATTAGTATACCCTATAAAGTTAAACTTTGAAGAGAACTGACTTTCAAAAGATGTATAATTACCTTTTCCGTTGGGATCTATTTAGTAAGTAACCTAAGATCACACCTGTATTAGTCTCCTTTGTAATTAACATAAAATTCATTGCCGATTTATTCAATCTCACTTTAATATATCCTTGTGATTTAATTATCTATTATATCATGTAATGTGATACTACTGTTAAGCCTGTTATACCATTTTTTTTTTCTGCTTTGGGGGGTAAATATCTATCTTCTTTTCTTTCTTTAAGAATTTGGTGTGGGGAACCTGGGAAGGAATGGGAAATATTTTTTTTATTTTTCTATCCTTTTTTCTGTATAAGATATTTGAGCTATCTATGCAGGGTATTTTATTCTAGTTCATCTCTGTGGAAGTCATCTAAAACACGTTTATCATGATTACTGTGGTTCCTGGAAGTCACTGAGTCTGGGATTTATTTTACTTAATTTAAATGTGTTCACAATAATTGGTTGAAAGTATTAGAAAGCAGTTTTCATTTGATATTTTCCTACTTTTTTAATAGAGAAGAAGTTCGTGCCCCAATTCCTCAAAAGCAGGAAATATTGGTGGAACCAGAACCTTTGTTTGGTGGTAAGTTCATTCCCCCCCCCTTAATTGACTTTATTGTTGCCTCTAGGATTTTAATGAAAAAAAGCAAAAGATACGAAGGCTTGTTCAGGGATTGTTACTTCAGGTGTAGTCAAAAAAATTTTTTTTCCTTTTTTTGATACCATGGATTGAACCCAGCGTCTCTTAATCACTGAGACACATCCTCAGCCCTTTTCTTGTGTTTTATTTTGAGACAAGGTCTTGCTAGTTCCTTAGGGCCTTGCTAAGTTGCTGAGGTTGGTCTAGAACTTGCAGTCATCCTACCTCAGCCTTCTGAGTTGCTGGGGTCTTATGTTGCATTTCTATACTCCCCTCAGGAAAGTTGCACAGTTGGTTTACAAAAAGCAAAACAGATTAAACAATTAGTGTTTGTTGTAGAAGGCAAAAGAAGGAAAGTTAGTAGAAAGAATTGCCATCTTGTGGAAAAAAACCTATCATTAGATAAAAGACTTACTTTTTGTTTTCTGAATCTGACTTGACTGACATACCCTTATTGTCTTGATATGCATTACCTCTCTTTTTTAATTTCTAGAAGTGGTTTTTCTACTTTGAACAAAGGAGAAAATTCCTATTTTGTGCAAAAAAAAATTGTGCTATCAATCTGGTAGAGAATGGGATGTTGCAGTCTTTTCATTTTTTCTTCTGAAAGAGGGTCTGGCTAAGTTGCTGAAGCTGGATATGAACTTAAGATCCACCTGTCTCGGCCTCTCAAGTTGCTAGGATTACAGGTGTGCACCACCACACCTAGCACATAATAGTGTTCTAAAGAAAATTTATAGTTTAATAAATATTTCATTTCCTTTTTGAGCCAAATACTTTATGCATTAATGGATTTATTTAAAAAATAGAAATTGAAAATTTTAATCTAGAAATACATATTGTACATATTGAGAATAGCAATGTAGAGAAATAGTTTGTAAGTTGAGAACAAGAGACATAAATTTTTGTACAACAGAAAAGAAATAAGTTGCGAGAAAAATATGACGAGCATTATATTAACCATATCTTTTGACCTGAAAAAGCACCTTAGTTGAGAGTTTTTGATTCATCTTTTTTTAAAATGTGGTGCTGAGGTTCAAAGTTAGTGCCTCACATGTGCTAGGCACACACTCCACCACTGAGCTACAACGCCAGCCAGTTGAGAGTTTTTTTAAAGATAGACCTTTAACTTGGCAGTCTTGGAGTTTGCTATAGCAAGAAATAAGAATGCAGTTGCCCTGTGTCTACAGGGTATTAATTCTAGAAGACTCCCTCACATCGTCTTCTTGTGGATACTAAAATTTATGGTTGCTCAAGTCTCTTAATAAAATGGCTTAGTATTTGTGTGTATGAATATTTCTAGATTCAGAAATAAAGGTAGGGGTAAAATGATGAAATCAGAATACTAAAAAGTATAATAATCCTTTCTGAACTATTCAGGTCACCTGTCATTGTGCTGTTATTATATCAGGTATAACATGTTCATTTTTTTTATACAAATGCTACGAACGGATTTTGGAGCTGAAGAGTACTGTTCTTGGGAGTTTTATCTTTTCTTTATTTAGAGGAATGGGCAAGATCTTTGAGTGGTAATACTATAAGAAATGAATTGTCTTGCTATTGAACAGAGGCAACAGGGTTTCATTTAAAACCACACTTTTTTTCTTCTTTTAGAATGACATACACTGACGAGGGAGAGTGACTTTATACAGTTAGAAAGTTAGTCTTTACCTTTCATTATTAGGCCTTCTTATAACTTGACAAGGGTCTTTGCAGAAATGTTTTCCTCTTAGGGCAGTATTGATTTAAAGCACAGTTCTTAAAGCATATCTGGGAGTTCCTGATGCCCTTTTAGGGGGTCTGCAAAGTCAAAACTATTTTAATAATAATCTAAGAAGTTGTTTGCTCTTTTCACCAGAGTGCCATTTGAATTCATTCAGAGTGTTCAGAAGTAATGGTGGTTCAGACTGCCACGATCTTAGTTGTATTAGGGCAGTGGCACCAAACTGTACCACTAGTCAGACTTCTTCACAGCCACATGCTCAGTTTACAAAATAATTTAAAAGGTAAATTTCTTTTATAATATTCTTGATGAAACATTAAAAGATTATTTTCATTAACTCTTTACTTTTGAGTATACATTTTCAAAATACTCTGAAATAGGATGTGTATGCATAGCACACTTCTGTATGCTGAAAGTACTATGGTTGTCTTAAACAAATGCAGTTGTGTGGTTATTTGAGTTAGGAGCTGAATTAGCTTTTCGCTCACAGTCTAGTTAAATTAGGGGACACGGCAGTCATGCTCTTGCAAATGAAGAGTGAGGGCTGGGGATATAGCTCAGTTGGTAGAGTGCTTGCCTTGCATGCACAAGGCCCCGGGTTCAATCCCCATAACCACAAAAAGAAAAGAAAAAAAAAAAAAAAATGAAGAGTGAGGCTTTTAACTTCAAAACAACTAATAATTGTTATTATCAGTGATTTTTAAAAAGTTTTCAAGTAAAATCAGAATTTTACAAAATTTGCATCCACTATTGTAAGCTTAATACATTTCCAGTACTTAAAAACTTTCTTCTGAAATCTGTGGTAACATTAACAGATTTTTAAAAAATTATTTTTTAATTGTAGATGAACACAATACCTTTATTTTATTTTATTTTTAAAATTTTATATAGTGCTGAGGATTGAACCCAGTGCCTCACATGTGCCAGGCAAGCACTCAACCATTGAGCCATAACCCCATCCCTTAACAGATGTTTTGTTGGTTGGTTTTTTGATATTGCAATGAGAAATGGTCCATAATTTGGAATGTTTACTTAGCTCAGTGAATAAGTACTGTTAAATGACCAGTGTATGATATTACAAAATCATGTACTGGTAAGATTAATTCATGCTTTAAAATGGATTTAAAAATAAACAAGTATTTGTTACATCATAATTTCTGTGGATCAAGAATCCAAGCATAGGGGCTGAGGTTGTGGCTCAGTGGCAGAGCGTTTGCTTCGCACATGTGAAGCACTGGGTTCGATCCTTAGCACCACATAAAAATAAATAAACAAAACAAAGACACTGTGTTCATGTATAACTAAAAAATATTAAAAAAAAAAAAAAAGAGTCCAAGCATAGCTTAGCTAGGTGCTTTTGGTTAGGTTCGCTAATCTAGGTGTCTGCTGGCTACAAGTCATCTCAAAGCTTGAATGGAGGAGGATCTCCTTTAAAAGTCTTGGTTAGCAATATAACTTCTTTAACACAAAGCAAATGAGAGTCAGAGAGAACTGCCCAAGGTGGAAGCATGTCTTTCTGTAACTTAATTTTTTTTTTCTAGTTGTAGATGGACACAAAATATAGATTTTATTACTTTGTATGTGGTGCTGAGGATCGAACCCAGGGCCTCATGCATGCAAGGCAAGCACTCTACCGCTGAGCTACAATCCCAGCCCTCTGTAACTTAATTTTGGCAATACCATCCCATCTCATCACTTCTGCCACATTCTGTTTGATACCATCAATAATCAGGGTGTTCACATATAGGTTATAAATAGTGGGAGACAGGGATGTATGTAAATTTTGTGTTGCTGTAGCAAAGTACTTGGGATAATCAACTTAAAAATAGGAAGGGCTTATTTTGGATCACAGTTTTGGAGATTTCAGTCCACAATAAGTTGTCCCTCTTGCTTTTGATCCAGGGACAAAGCAGAACATAATGGTGTGAGCACCTGGAGGAGGAAGCAGCTTACCTTGTGGCAGTCAGGAAGCAAAAAGAGGAAGAGACTGGCATCCTCCTTTAAGAGTATACTTTCAAAGACCTCACTTCCTCCTGCTAGGCTTCATGTCTCAAATGCTCCACCACCTGCCAATAACAACACGAAGTGGGACCCAAATATTTTACACACGAGTCTTTTGAAGGGCAGTTATCCAGACCCTAGCAAGGGACAGTTGAGGCTCATTTTAGAGACTGCTTGCCACCTAGAATAATGAATTTTAATGGGACAGAATATGAGAAGCTCATTGATAAGATTTCAGATTTCATGCTGCAACAAACCTTTAACAAACTACCACTAAAAAGACCCAGAATTCTCAAAGCGGTTCTAAGCCAAAAAAACAATGCTGGAAGCATCACAGTACCTGACTTCAAGTCATATTATAGAGCTATAGTAACAAAAACTGTTTGGTACTGGCATAACAATAGACACATAGACCACAGAAACATAATAAAAGACATAGAGACATACCCACACAGATACAGTCTTTTGATCCTTGACAAAGGTGCCAAAAGGATCATTGGAGAAAAGACAGCATTTTTTAAAAATATTTTTTAGTGATCAATGGACCTTTACTTACTTATTTGTATGTGGTGCTGAGAATCGAACCCAGTGCATCACACATGCTAGGCAAGTGCTCTACCACTGAGCCACGACCCCAGAAGACAGCATTTTAACAAACAGTGCTGGGAAAACTGGTTATCCATATGTAGAAGAATGAGACTAGGTTCTTTTATCTCTCACCCTGCACAAAAATGAACTCAAAATGGATCAAGGACCTAGGAATTAGACTAGAAACTATACAACTCCTAGAAAATGTAGGGCCAACACTCCATATAGGCACAGGCATTGACTTTCTCAGGCTTAGGAAATAATGCCAGGAGTTAATAAATGGGATGGAATCAAATTAAAAAGCTTCTGCACAGCAAACAAAAATGTGAAGAGAGAATCTACAGAGTTGGAGAAAATCTTTACTAGCTGTTTTTCTGAAAAAAGGATCGATATACAGAATATATAAAGAACTTAAAAAACTACCACCAACAAAAATAACCCAGTTGAGAAATGGGTAAATGAACTAAGCAGACACTTCTTTTTTTTTAAATTTTTTTTTTTATAGTTATAGATGGGCACAATACCTTTATTTTACTTATTTATTTTTACATGGTGCTGAGAATCGAACCCAGGGCTTCATACATGAGAGGTGAGTATTCTACCACTGAGCCACAACCTCAGCCCAGCAGACACTTATTAAAAGAAGAAATACACATGGCCAACAAATACATGAAAGAATGTTCAACATCTTTAGCAATTAGAGAAATGCAAATCAAAGCTACATGAGATTTCATCTCACTTCCAGTTAGGATGACAGCCATCAAGAATACAAAATAAGGGGCTGGAGTTGTGGCTTAGTGGTAGAGTGCTTGCCTGGCACATGTGAGGCACTGGGTTCAATCCTCGGCACCACATTAAAGAAAGAAAGAAAGAATGCAAACAGTAATAAAAGGCTAGGGAGGATGTGGAGAAAAAGGAATGCTTCTGCACTCTTGGTGGGGTTGTAAATTAGTCAACCGTAATGGAATCAGTCAGGAATTTCCTCAAAAGACCAGACATGGAACCTCACTGTATGACCCAGTTATACCACTTCTCGGTATTTATTTTAAAGAGTTTAAGTCATCATACTAGAGCAATACATGCATATCTGTTTATAGCAGCATAATTCACAATAGCCAAATTTGGAATCAGCCTGGGTGTCTGTTAGTGGATGAAAGGAGAAAGAGTGTAGTGCAAATATACACATTAAAGTTTTATTTGGCCATAAAGAATGAAATTATGTTATTTGCAGGAGACAGGATGGAACTTGAAAACATGTTGAGCAAAATAAGCCAAACTCAGCCGGGCACAGTGGCGCATGCCTGTAATCCCAGCCTTTGGGAGGCTGAGACAGGAGAATCGTGAGTTCAGAGCCAGCCTCAGCAGCGGCGAGGCACTAAGCAACTCAGTGAGACCTTGTCTCTACATAAAACACAAACTAGGACTGGGGATGTGGCTCAGTGGTCGAGTACCCTTGAGTTCAATACTTGGTACAAAAAATTAATAAATAAATAAAAAAGCCAAACTCAAAGTTAAGGGTCATATGTTTTTTTCTCATGTGAAAGATAGAAAAAAGGAAAAGAAAGGTTTTATGTGTGGGAGGGAATCTCACAAAAATTGAAGGAAGATCGATAGGATAGAGGAAAAGGGACCAGAGAGAGGGAGGCGGGCAGGGGAAGAGGAAATACTGGGGAACAATACTGGCCAAATTATGTTACATTGTGTGCCTGTACAAATATATATCATCAAATCCCACCATTATGTACAACTATAATGGACCAGTTTTTAAAAATGGGAGAAAATAAAGAAACTGAACGTTGAGCCTTACTGGTTAAATTGGAGAAGCAATCACATATACATCATACATATTATACATGTTTGTTCAAGAATACATAAAATTAGCCGGGTGCAGTGGCCCAAGCCTGTACTCCCAGCATTTAGGGAGGCTGAGACAGGAGAATCGCGAGTTCAAAGCCAGCCTCAGCAACGGCGAGGTGCTAAGCAACTCAGTGAGACCCTGTCTTACATAAAACACAAAATAGGGCTGGGGATGTGGCTCAGTGGTCGAGTACCCCTGAGTTCAATCTCCAGTACCAAAAAAAAAAAAAAGAATACATAAATTTATATATTAAAAAAGAAAATTCCACTAGTTGAGTTTTGGCATAGTATCAAAGAATAATATCCACGGTTATCTAATAAGGTTAAAAACACTTCTCTGTTTTGTAACTACATGCCTGTGTGGGGGTGAATTTTAATTTTATTTCTATACTTGAACTAAAAGAATAGCAGTAGATATAGAATAATGCAGATGATGATCTGAAAATCCATGTTTGCTTGCTTGCTTGCTTTTTTTTTTTCCCCTTGTACTGGGGATTGAACCAGGGGTAGCTATACCATTGAGCTACAACATATCCAGCCCTTTTTACTTTAACTTGCCCAGGGAGGTCTCAAATTATGAGGTCTTAGCATCTGGGATTATATGAGTGTGCTACTGTGCCTAACAATTCTTTAACATAAATATTGATATATAGACTTATGATATATACAAACAAATATGTTTTAAACATGTGATTTCACATTTTTTATTGTTTTGTTTTGCTTTTTAGTAGTTTTCATGGAAGTAATTATCCTGTGTAATGACAAACACAGGTTGTTGGGAAAGATACTTTGACATGGGGTGGTGGACTATCATACTCTTATCTTAAACTGCTGTTAATTATTATGTATTAATGTGGAGCATTCTGGTTAGTGCTGGCTAGGCTCGCCATAAAGCCACCTTAATAACTTATATCGAAAAAAAATCATTAAAAGGCCTTATTTATTATAATGTATTAAGTAGTTTGGTAATTTCTTTTATGTTTAAGACTACTCTATATGGAAGATAATATTTTGATGATAGTGCTCTAGATCTTGCCTAAAGAAATAAAATACCTAAAGACTGGGCAATAGATACCACATAGGGGAACAGAAGACCTTGGTTCTATTCACTTTGCCATTACTAAGGTATTATGTTGTAGGAATGCTTTTTCTTTCTTTCTGTAATTCAGTTTTTTTTAGTGGTTATAATTCTTCATGTGCATCCATTCACTAAGACATGTTTTTGTGTTTTGTTTTGTTTTGCTTTGTTTTTTTGGTACTGAGGATTGAACTCAGAGACACTTGACCACTGAGCCACATCCCCAGCCCTATTTTGTATTTTATTTAGAGATAAGATCTCACTGAGTTGCTTAGCACCTCACTTTTATTGAGGCTGGCTTTGAACTTGTGATCTTCCTGTCTCAGCCTCCTGAGCCGCTGGGATTACAGGCATGTGCCACTGTGGCCAGCTCACTAAGACCATTTTTGAGTCTTGCTTATTGAAGTGTTATTTTAAAGGATAGTCAGATCCCTTTGGCTTACCTGAATTGGACATTTGCAGCATGCATTACTTCATCCACATATGGAGTTACCCTAAAAGTCTTTCTTCCTAATGTTACCATTGGGTTCTTAGCTTTTTGTCATGGTCGGCTCTCTTCTTACTGGGCTTTAATTTTCTCACCTGTGAAACAGTGATTGTGCTGAAGATGGTTGGATTAATTATGAATGACTTAAAAGTACTTAAAACTTTTCATTTTTTGTGGGAGGGTACCATTATGAATATATGAGTGTTTTAAAACAAACTACTTATAGATAAGGAAGTTTCTAGAATTAAATTTCAAAATTAACATTTAACTTTTTTGATCAGTTCTATTTTCCCCCCTAAAGCTCCTAAAAGACGACGACCTGCCCGCTCAATATTTGATGGTTTCCGGGATTTTCAAACTGAAACTAGTAGGTATCTGTGGAGCAAGTTTATCATCTCCCTCTTCCCCTTCCCAAAAAAGGAAAAGATGATTATAATCTAGGCATAATTGTTTTGAGAATTCATCTTACTGGAAAAGTGAAATTATGAATTCAGTTTGTTTATGATGAACTGACTCTGAGGTAAATTGTTATTTTTAACCTATTTGGTTATAGAGGAATAATGGGGATGGAAATAATGTTAGAAATCTGGTAATTTATCAGTTTAGCTTCTGAATGAGCACTTAAAGGTGATTCTAAGAAAATGAAAAAACTGATTTTCCTCAGGATTCTGTCAGTGGAAGAAATGACTAACAAAAACTGTTAGATTGGATTGAAAAAGAGAAGAAAATCCACATTACCCAAAGCAGCCATCATTAATGTTTTAACTACAGTTATTTGCAATAAGGTTTCGGGCAATACAGATGATTGAACCCAGGGGTGCTCTACCACTGAGCTATATCCCCAGCCTTTTTATTTTTTATTTTATATTTTGGTACCAGGGATTGAACCCAGGGTTGCTTAACCACTAACTGAGCCACATCGCAGCCCTTTTTGAACTTGCAATCCTCCTGCCTCAGCCTCTTGAGTCTCTGGGATTACAGGCCTTCACCATTATTGCCAGGCTTCTCCTTATTTTTTATTTTGAGGCAGGGCCTTGCTAAGTTACCCAGGTTGATCTTCAACTTTTAGTCCTCCTGCCTCTGCCTAAGTAGGTTGGGATTATAGATTCATATTTTTTTATGCAGTAAATTAGGAGAATCTTGGCCATATATTTTTAGAAGATTTAATACTGAGTTAGCAGTGGAATCCTAAGGAAAGGACAGTTAATGCTTAGAGAAATTATGAGAAACTTGGACTATGCTTGATTTTGTAGTTTGTTTATGAGCTCATTGAGGGACAGACACCTTGTTATCTTGGAGAGAGTCATCAGGGGATTCTGCCCTTCTAGTGAAAGGTAACAGCATTGGTCATCATCCGTACTGGCAGAATCTCAAAACACAGTTAGAAGCAACTCATGTATTAATTTTACTTTCCAAATTAGAGAAATGTAAATTTGACTATGTAAATATTTTTCCAGTATAAAGTTAGTTTTTTGAATATGTGAAGGAAATTATTTTAGATGACTTTTTTGGGGGAGGGAGGTGCGGGGGATTGAACTCAGGGCCTTGACCATGCTAGGCAAATGCTCGACCCCTGAGCTACACATCCAAGCCCCAGGTGATTATTTTAAATTAATTATCTGCTTTTACTCTGGATTGGAAACACTACCAAGTCGTAAGGTTCCCTCCTCATTCACCTTTTTATTTTCATTTTTTAAGGTCAACATTAGATCTTTGCATTTGCAATTGAGGTCAAGCGCATTGTTCAGTAATTCTTTTAGTTTAGACACCTTTTTTTTAATGCAATTCATGGCTTTTTGATTTTATGGGTAATTGAAACTCTTTCATCCTGTGTGTTGCAGTTCGGCAAGAACAGGAGCTAAGAAATGGAGGAGCAATTGATAAAAAACTAACTACCCTTGCAGATTTGTTCCGGCCACCCATTGACTTGATGCATAAAGGCAGCTTTGAAACAGTAAGTTGTTGAAGATTCTGTGCCTTAAAACCTTTTGCATTTTCAATGCCATTTGTGCCGCCCTGAGAAAGAACAAAAAGGATTTGGCATCTTAAGTATTTTTGCATGATAACCTAAAGATGACATTAATTTATGTTTATGCCAGTAATCTATAAAATACATTTCTTTTTTTTTTAAAATGTTTATTTTTTAGTTGTAGGTGACAGAATATCTTTATTATTTTATTTTTATGTGGTGCTGAGGATCGAACCCAGTGCCTTATGCGTGCTAGGCGAGCACGCTACCACTGCGCCATAATCCCAGCCCCTATAAAATACATTTCTAAGAGCAGTAGTTTGAGATTCCTGGTCTGATGGAATTGTCCAAAAACCCTTATGTGGTATCGTTTTAGAATCTCTGCCATTTTGATAGTTTCTTTAAAACCTTACTTTTTTAAAGTTTATTTATCTTTGACTTACTACTGAGAAGAGTGTATGAATGTTTAACTCTTTATGATTTGTAGGCATCTTTTGTGTATAGCTTTTTGTTTGTTCATTGAGAAATAGTGTGAATTTATTTTATATTGTCCTCTGAATTTAAGTTTATCATATGACAGAAAACTCAGATGAGGGTGATTTGACCAAATGAGTTTATTTTTTCATTTAGTCAGCCTAGAGTTGTGTAGTAGTTGTCCTTTGCCTGGTTTCACTCTCCATTGTTTCATATACCCAAAGTCCAAAAAGTATTAAATGGAAAATTCCAGAAGTAATTCATAAATCTTAAATTGTGGACTCTTCTGAGTAGCATAATGAAATCTTGCGCAGCTACACTCAGGACAGTATGTCCACATGGTCTATACTACCCACCTGCTAATTACATAGTACCCATGTTAGTTATCAGATCAACTGTCAGAATATTATAGTGCTATAATATTAAATAATGTTGAAATGATTCTTATTTAGTAGTGGCCCCAAAACTTAGCAGTAGTGATACTGATGGTTAAGATAGGCTGAAGAGAAGCCATTACGTGTTTTCCTTTAAGTGAAAAGGTAAAAGTTCTCAATAAGGAAAGTAAAAGGAAATTGGTGAACTTGCTTAAGGTCTATGATAAGAATGAATCATCTGCTTGGCATGGTGTGCACACCTGTAATCCCAGTGACTTAGGAGGCTGAGGCAGGAGGATTTTAAGTTTGAGCCCAATCTGGCTTCTGGAATACTTCTGGAATATCTGGCTGATTACAGGAATACTTCTTTTTAGAATGACTTTTCACCTGTGGAATCAGGAAGAGAATATTAGAAGAGAATTTTCTCTGGGGAATTCATGTACACAAAAAAGATAGCTTTTATAAAATTGTATAAACCATCTTAAAACAGAAAAGTCTTACATTTTCTAATACCTGCCCCCAGAATGATGTGTCTTCTTTGATTACTATTATACAGAATTCATTGATTCTATGCCAAACTGATATGGAAAAGAATATTGTTCCAGAAAAATACAAAAACTATGACTTTCTTGTCATTGTTCCTATGCAAAGATTTGAGATTGCGTTTTTTTCATTTGCTTTTCTACCATTCCTTTCACATTCAACAACATTTCAGTCTTTATGGTGCAGAAACAAAAAGTTCACACTCATGATAATTTGTGCTATAAATTGAAGGGTCATGTTGAGGTCATTCTCGGTCTTTGATCCTATAATCTCATTTTGAGATCTAGGAAAACA
>PVHX01008924.1:51154-80115 GCA_004024805.1 Geosciurus inauris
TTGGTACCGGGGATTGAACTCAGGGGCACTCTACCACTGAGCCACATCCCCAGCCCTATTTTGTATTTTATGTAGAGACAGGGTCTCACTGAGTTGCTTAGCACCTCGCCATTGCTGAGGCTGGCTTTGAACTCGCGATTCTCCTGTCTCAGCCTCCCTGAGTGCTGGGATTACAGGCTTGAGCCACCGCGCCCGGCTGCCTTCCTGTCTTTTTCCTTATAAAAACTTTTAGCTCTTGTGTCTATGACTCATTTTGAATTGATTTTTTAAAATTAATTCATTTATCTTTACTGGTCCATTATAATTATACCTAAAAGTGGAATTCTTTATGGCATATTCATACATGCGCATAACATAATTTGGTCAATATCATTCCCTTGCCACACGTTATTTATAAGGTAACTCTTCAGCCTGTTGCCACTCACACTCCCTAACCTCACTGTATCTATACTATGTTTATGCACATATAATCCCAAGACCTCCCTTTTTATTCTGAATTATTATACATTAGCAAACATTTTGGAAGTTAAAAGGTAGTCGTAAATTTATTTTTGTTTGCTAAAGCAGGTTTAACAACTGTGCAATGAATAGTAAGAAGACTGGTAAATTAATTTTTGTGTATGGTGTTCATCTGTGGTTGAGTTGGATATTTTTTGGTGTGTGTGTGTGCGTCTGTGTTTGGTTTTTCATTAGTTTTGTATTATCTGTTGAAAGGAATTCCCCTTACCCCATTGAATTTTCCTGTGTACCTTGGTCAAAAATAAATTGATATGTATGTGCAGGACTGTTGAACTCAATTATAGTGATTAATCACGTCTTTTACACCAACATTTCAATGTTTTAAGTAATGTATCTTTGTAATACATTTTGAAATCACATGGTATAAGACACCCAACTTTATTCTTTAAAATTGTTTTGCTTATTTCAGGTCCTTTGCATTTCCATGTAAGTTTTAGAACTGCTTTTTACTTTGTACTTAAAAAAATAAAAAGCTGCTGAGATTTTGTTTGGAACTGTGTTGGCTCTAATGGAGAATTTTGAGGAGAATTGACATACTAACAATTGAATCTTCAGATCTGTGAACATGGAATGTATCTTCTCATTTACTTGTCTTTTTTTTTTTTGGTACTGGAGATTGAACTCAGGGGTACTTGAACACTGAGCCACATCCCCAGCCCTATTTTTTTTTTTCTTGGTATCGGGGATTGAATTTAGAGGTACTCGACCACTGAGCCACATCCCCAGCCCTATTTTGTGTTTTATGTAGAGACAGGGTCTCTTCAGTTGCTTAGCACCTCACTGTTGCTGAGGCTGGCTTTGAACTCACGATTCTTCTGTCTCAGCTTCCCAAAGTGCTGGGATTACAGGCATCCGCCACCACGTCCGGCCCATTATCTTTATTAATATATTGTTGGATTTTGTTCGTTTGTTTGTTTATTGTATGTACTAGAGATGGAATCCAGGGCCTCACACATCCTTTGCAAGTGCTCTGCCATTGAATTACATCCCTATATCCCCTGCGCAACTCCCCCCCCCCCCCTTAAAATCTTGGATTTTGAGACAGGGGCTCTGTAAACTGCTCAAGTTGGCCAGAAACTTAGAATTCTCCTGCTTCAGCCTTCCAAGTACCTGGGAGGGCATGTATCACCATGCCTAGCTGTTGTGAGGTTTTCTTTTGTTTTTTTGCTTTTGAGGTTCTTTTGTTATTGTTCTGTCTTCCTTGTGACATCTTGTAATGTCTTTGTCTGGTTTTGATATTCAGTTAATGCTGACCTCACAATATATTAGAAAGTGTTTCCATGTCTTCTGTTTCGAGTATATGTAGAACTGCTATTTATTCATTAATGTTTGGTAACATTTACCTCCTGGGTATAAGAGTTTTTCTCCATGGGAAGTTTTAAACTACAAATTCAGTTTTATTATTAGATATAGTATTATTTGGATATCTATTTGTTTTTGAACAAGCTTCAGTAGATTGTATGTTTCTAGGGATCTGTCCATTTTATCTGAGAGGCTAATTATGTTGACAAAATTCATTATATTCCCTTGTTATTCCTTTAATGACTCTAGAGACTATAGTTGTCCTCTCTTAATCCATTATTGGTAATTTGTTGGCTCTTTTTTTGTTGATAGTCTAACTGGGTGCTTAATAGGTTTTTTGGTCTTAAAGAACCAGCTTTTGCTTTTGCTCATTTTTTTTTAACCTATTATGTTTCTGTTTTCTATATCATTCATTAGTTTTGTCTTTTTCTGCCCCTCCCCCCCTTCCGCTTAGTTTAGGATTAATATTGCTTTCTTTTTTCTGAGTGGACAGTTCTTTTTTTTGGTACCAAGGATTAAACTCAAGAGCAATTAACCACTGAGCCACATCCCCATCCCTTTTTATATTTTATTTAGAGACAGGGTCTTGCTGAGTTGCTTAGGGCATCGCTAAGTTGCTGAGGCTGGCTTTTAACTCGTGATCCTCCTGCCTTAGTTTCCCAAGCTGCCAGGATTACAAGTGTGTACCACTGCACCTGGCTTTGGTTTTTTGTTTGGTTTTTTGTTTGTTTGGTTTTTTGTTTGTTTGTTTGTTTTCTTGTTTTAAGTGAAAACTTATATACTGCTTTAGTTCACATACCATAATTTTTTTCTAGCTACAAGGGAAACTAGTAAATGGGATTTCTTAGCTGGATATGTTTTCTTTTTTTTCAGTGGTGGTACTGGCGATTAAACCTAAGGGTGTTGTATCTCTGAGCTTTATTCCCATTTTTTATTTTATTTATTTATTTATTATTTTTTTTTTTTTTTGGTACTGGGGATTGAACTCAGGGGCACTCGACCACTGAGCCACATCCCCAGCCCTATTTTTTTGTGTTTTATGTAGAGACAGGGTCTCACTGAGTTGCTTAGTGCCTCGCCATTGCTGAGGCTGGCTTTGAACTCGCGATTCTCCTGTCTCAGCCTCCCTAAGTGCTGGGATTACAGGCTTGAGCCACCGCGCCCGGCTCCATTTTTTATTTTGAAACAAGGTCTCGCTAAGTTGCTGAGGCTGGCTTCAAACTTCAATCCTCTTGCCTCAGCCTCCCAGGTTGCCAGAATTATAGGCATGCACCACTGTGCCCAACTGCTGGACATGTTTTTTTTTTTTTATAAACATAGAGTTCTAAGTAAGAAATCAGAAGAGGGGGGCTGGGGCTATAGCTCAGTGGTAGAGCGCTTGCCTAGCATGCGTAAGGCACTGGGTTCGATTCTCAGCACCATATATAAATAATAAATGAATAAAATAAAGATCCATCAACAACTAAAAAAATATTTTAAAAAAAAGAAATCAGAGGAGGGTGAATATTGAATAGGAACCTAGTAGTGTCTGCTGTGGTTACAATCTTTAAAATTAATCTACATGCTGTAAAATGTCATTATAAATCTGCAGTCTACCTAAGCCATTGAATGTCATGTGGGTACATCTTCCTGCTTTTGGTAGGTGATAAATTGAACTTGTTTTAGATTTTTCTTTAATTTTTGTAATGTTATTGGTAGATAGTGGAAATCAAAATGAGCTTCCTTTTATTTTTGTCAGTAACACATAAATTTTTTACCTTTTTATTGTGGAAAAGTTTAAGCATATTTAGAAACTAAAGGGATTTATGCAGCTGCTATTGTTTTAGTTGTAGATGGACATAGTACCTTTATTTTATTTATTTATATATTTTTATGTGGTGCTGGGAATTGAACCCAGTGCTTCACCTGTGCTGGGCGAGCATTCCACCACTGAGCTAAAACCCTAGCCCAGCTCTTTTTATTTATTTATTTATTGAAAATTTTTAAATTGTTGGTGGATCTTTATTTTGTTTATTTATATGTGGTGCTGAGAATCAAACCCAGTGCCTCACACTTGCTAGACAAGCACTCTACCAATGAGCCACAACCCCAGTCCTCTTTTTATTTGAAAAAAAATTTTTTTAAACCCTTATAATAATACCAGTTAGCATACTTTAAAATTAACAGTAATTTCTCAGTCATAAGATATCCAGTGTTCAACTTGATCTTCCAAGTTTTTTTTTTCTCTATGGTATGCTTGAGTCCGGAACTAAATAAGTTTTACTTTACCAGTCTGAATTTTGTAACACACTTTGTTCAGTGAAATCTGACATAAGAACTTTACCAAGGGAAAACTCAAATTTGCATTTCTCCTTAACATAATGAAAGCTTTTACTATAATTAACCTTTGGAGAATTTTGTTATTATTTCCCCCTATTTTTATATGATATTTTGTTTTGAATATTAAAAATGAGTAAGCCAGGCACAGTGGCACATGCCTGTAATTCCAGCACTTTGGGAGGCTGAGACAGGAGGATCGTGAGTTCAAAGCCAGCCTCAGCAACGGTGAGGTGCTAAGCAACTCAGTGAGACCCTGTCTCTACATAAAACACAAAATAGGGCCAGAGATGTGGCTCAGTGGTGCCCCTGAGTTCAATCCTTGGTACCAAAAAAATAAATAAAAAAAAATTAGTGGTAGTTAAAGAGTATACTGGTGAGCAGAAAGACATCTTTTTCTATTCTTTAGTCATTTTAAAGAATGGTGTTTGGCATGCATGGTGGCACATGCCTGTAATCCCAGCAACAGGAAGTAGATAATAATAAGGCAAGCTGAACAACTTAGGGCAGCCCTGTCTCAAAATAAAACATAAAAAGGACTGGAGTATAGCTCAGTGGTAGAGTGCCTGAGGGTTCAAGCCCCCATATGAAGGGGGTTGGAGGGCAAAAAGTAATGGTGTTTGGGCTTTATATTTTAAAACTTGTTAATTTTTGTTGTTTTCTAAGCAAAAAATAAATGGTTTTCTTGGTTTTGTTTATTTCGATGCCAAAAATAATCTGTGCTTGAAACATCTGTGCTAGGTGCTATGATAGGTTTTTAAATTTTTTAATTTTTAGAAGTCCATTCCAATTTGACTTTGTAAGGCAAAATTCTTGCCCTCACATTGCTTAAAATTTGGTGGAAGAAATATAGTCAGCAGAAAATAATGGTGGCAGGTCGACTGTTAACCTTTCTTATACTCTGACCTGATTATTTTTTGGTTTAACTGTTTTTCTTGTGTTTTATGACTGCATCTCACAGGAGAGCCTTATAGATGCAAGTGAAGACAGCCAGCTAGAAGCTGCCATCAGAGCGTCCTTGCAAGAAACACATTTCGATTCAACACAGACAAAACAGGATAGCCGTTCAGATGAAGAATCTGAATCTGAACTTTTTTCTGGCAGTGAGGAGTTCATATCCATTTGTGGCTCTGATGAAGAAGAGGAGATAGAAAATCTTGCCAAATCCAGAAAGTCTCCCCACAAGGATTTGGGGCATAGAAAAGAGGAGAATAGAAGACCGCTGACTGAGCCCCCTGCTAGAACTGAGCCTGGAACAACCACAAATCACCAGGGATTGGCAGCTGTGGATCCAGAGATTTTGGAGATGTCACCTGAAAAATCCGATGGAATAGTGGAGGGAATAGATGTAAATGGTGGGTTAGATTACAGACTTACTTAAAGCTTAAATATTACTGAATGATTTGCTTTGTTTATTTAAATTAATGTCCTATCTTAAACACTTGTCTTTTGGTATTTTTTAAAACTCTTCCCTTAGGACCAAAAGCACAGCTGATGTTGCGATACCCAGATGGGAAAAGGGAACAGATCACTCTTCCAGAGCAAGCTAAACTGCTAGTAAGTATATCTGTTGGAAACATTTGGCTGAATCAGAGAAACTAATGAATTGAAGTAAGTCCAGTGATTCTTTGAAATAGGTATTCAGTTTGATCTCTAACTAGAAATTTAACTATGGTGAATCTTTTTTTTTTTTCTTGACCTTTATTTTATTTATGTATTTATGGGTTTGTTTTTGTTTTTGTTTTTTTTTCATGTGGTGCTGAGGATCAAACCCAGTGCCTCACAGGTACTTGCTAGGCAAGCACTCTACCACTGAGCCACAACCCCAACCCCAACAGCAGTGAATCTTAATTCTAATTAGTTAATTTCCTTTCCATATAACTTAGGTAAGTGGCATAGGGTCTGTTCCATTCAAGCCATTTCTATTCCATGGCTATGTGGAATACAAACCCAACTGAAATTATTGCTTCTGGAAAAGGAAGAGTGGGTTTATTTGAAGACTTGGGGCTCCTGGGTTTTCTAGTAACTGTTATTTCAGTGATCTGGCAGAGTTTCTCCTGGTAATTTTTCTGCTTCATACCATTTTCTTCCCTGTATAATAGTGGCTTGTTTACTCCTTAGCTTGCACATGATGTGACCCATCATGGTCATGCTAACGGCCTTTTCATCTAATTCCACAACAGATGGGCCTTCTCTATATTTTCAGTTGCTAGAAAAGAGAATGAGTCTGATTAGATTAGCCTACGAATGAACCCCCACTGGGTCAGGTGTTAGTATCTATTCTCTGTGGATAGAGGTAATTAGGCTGATTTTTTTTTTTTTTTTTTTTTGAGAAAACAAAGTTTATTGCTTTGCTAGCAAAGGAGAAACACAGGGACTTCTGTCCCAGAGGCTGTGATTCTGTCCATCAGCAGAAGCAGGGGGCTTTTAAAGAGATGATTCAAAGGCCACATTCCACATATTCTCTGTTGGAGTTGTAATTCACTTGTTAATTTGGGAGATAGTCATTTCTGAGATGTGGTGCCATCCCCAAAGTCTGGATTACTTTGTTCATATGGTGGGTGAGTGCTTAAGGACAGATAACTCTGTCTAGGATTGGGGAGAAAGGTAATCCTGTTTTCCTTGAGATTAGGGAGGAGAAGTAAGAGAAGAAGAGAAAGAAACCTGTCCATTTAAAAATAAGTTGCAGTGGGAGAGCAGCAAGGGCTATATTCAAAGCATAAAGTGGACCACTGTTATATTTCCCCACTGTCAATTTCTACATTCCATTTCAATGGAAATATGGCCATGATATTGCCAAGTAGCTTCCTGCTGAAAGAGGGTGAAGTTGTAGGGGCACCCCCTCCTCCACAGAAAATCTTAATTAAGCTTCTCCAGAGACCCCCACCATAATTGTTCTTAGACTCTCAGCAGACTTTCTGCAAAAGAATTTTCAGGCGGGGGATAGGCCTGCAGAAACAGTGTGATAAGGAAGAGTAACCCAAGGCCTTCACAGAGACGTTTGCATTTCAGAGTTAGGTCCTTGAAAACCAGCCAGGCACTGATGTTCAAAGAGCATCCTTGAGGTTATTTTTTTAAAAAATACCTGGCCTGAGATGGGAGCCCAGAAGAGAGAAAAAGAAAAGAAAAAAACCCTACTGTTATATCAATTTCTGAAGATTGTAAATCTTTGAGTCCCTCCCCCTGCACATTGGGTATAAAGTTCTAAAACTTCCTGAACTCAGGGTTCAGGGGGATTGATTACAGTGAAAGCTTTTCCCCCTGAACCTGGCTGCAACCAATAAATAAATCTGCTTCCTGCTACTTCCTTGGTAGCTTCCTTTCTAGCTTCGTCTGTCTCTACAACAGAGTTGGGGGAAATAACCCAAAGTCCTTGTCAGGTAGAGCATGGACAGCATCAGAGCAGTCCAGAAGAGTTGGGTTATAACTCTGTTGGTGGAGTGCTTGCCTAGCATGCACAAGGCCCTGGGTTCAATGCCCAGCACCACAAAACAAAACAAAACAAGGACAGAGAATTCTAGCAGTCTAAAGGTCCACAGTGGCAGATGGCAGGTGACCGGACAAGGCATACATAGGGCAGGGATCATGCAGGTGGCCAAGGGTGTTGCGAGTTTACTGAGTATACTTTCCTTTTTCTCAGAGTGGACCACTGTGGTGCCACCTGACTCCCTAACTCTCCTGCAGTTAGCTCTCAACAAGTTTACCAGCCACCTTGTATCCTCAGCATGGAAGTGGGGCTTCTTGGAGAGCCAGGCCTGCCCATGAAATGTGGAGCAGGGACTTCTCTTGGGTCTCATCTGGGATGCCAGATTTGTTGCCACAAGCTCAGTCCATGTTCCCAGTGCCACTTCAATAATGAGGACACAGTTTTGAGAAAAAAAGATTTATTGCTTTGCTAGCAAAGGAGAAATGGGTGACTCCTGTTCCAGAGGCTATGGTTCTCAATTAGGCTGATTCTTTTTTTTTGTATCAGGGATTGAACTCAGGCAGTACTTGACCACTGAGCCACATCCTCAGCCCCAGTTTGTGTTTTATTTAGAGACAGGGTCTCACTGAGTTACATAGGGCCTTGCTAAATTGCTGAGGCTGGCTTTGAACTCGTGATTCTCCTGTCTCAGCCTCCCAAAGTGCTGGGATTACAGGCGTGCACCACTGCACCCAGCTTCAATTAGGCTCATTCTTGAAGACTACATGTGACTGGAGTCCAAGTAGAGTCTGGCCTCTAATGTTGACATGTAGACTATCTCCCTGGTCTAGTGTTTGAAAGGGTACAGAGGTGAGTCGGGGAAGCAACAAGTACAATAGGCTCCCTTTTATCCACTAAGGTTTTAGTTACCTGCAGTCAATAGCAGTCTAAAAATATTAAATGGAAAATTCCAGAAATAATTCATAAATTTTAAGTTGTACACCATTCTGAGTAGCATCTTAGAGTAAAATCTGGGACCATTTCACTTGGTCACCTGAGATCTGAATCATCGCTTTGTCAGCATGTCCATTCTTTATATACCCATCTATTAGTGAAGAGCTATCTCTGTTATCACATCGACTACTGCACTATTTAATTAGGTTTGTTAAAAATATCTAAACTTTCGGGGCTGGGATTGTAGCTCAGCGGTAGAGCGCTTGCCGTGCATGCGTGAGGCCCTGGGTTCAATCCTCAGCACCACATACAAAGCAATAAAAAATAAAGACATTGTGTCCATCTACAACTAAAAAAAATATTTAAAAAAATATATCTAAACTTTCAATATCAGTAAGTATATTTTTGCAGTTATCACTTATCAACCCTTATTAAACTTAATGGTTCCAAAGCTTAAGAGGAATGATGCTGGCAGTTTTATTACAGTGTATTTTTTATGTTCTATTTTATCATTTTTAATATTATAGGTTTATATGTATAAGAAAAAACATAATGAATAAATATGAGTCCATACTCTGTTTTCATGTATCCAGTGGGGGTCTTGGAACATATTCCCTGGAGACAGGGCAAACTAATGTATAGATCACTCTTTTGAGAAGTTTGATTGTGAAGCTGGAGGGAAGAGTGGGCTGTAGACAGAAGGAAAAAGGTGACTGGAGAGACTGAGCATGTTTAAGTCTGATGGGAAGCATCTGCAGAGAGGGAGATACTGAAGAAATGGGATATTCTGTAGTGGTGTAGTTTCTGAAAAGACAAGAAGGGAGTCAGTGCACACGTGGCAAGATTGACCAATGTGATAAAAAGGAGAAAAGAAAACTGATAAGTTTTAAAATGAGGACAGTTATCTTATAAACATCGATTGGGTTTATTTGTTGGGTGATGGTGTTAATTGTGTATTTCACTACCACATAGTAGCCATAAGTTATTCGATACAAAGGATTATATTGGTTCTTCTACAAGGGTAAACTTCAAACCAGGCATTGTGGCTCAGATATACAGTTGAAGATAAACTTGAATTACCTGAAAGAATCATTTACACTTATATTTCATCTAATATGATAGAAAGTAGTGTTGGCCTGGAGGATGCAATTCAGTGGTAGAGCACTTGCCTAGCATGCATGAGAACTGTGGTTTCAATCTTCAGTACTGGGGGAAAAAAAAAAAGGCAGTGTTGTATATTTAATTCATTAATGTGCTGTTTTCTTTTTGTTGTTTTTGTTTTTGTTTTTGTTTGGTTTTTTGGTCCTGAGAATTGGAACTTCCAGGGGTGTTCTACCCAGTTCTTTTTTAATGTGAGACAGTCTCACTAACTTGCTGAGGCCATCCTTGAACTTGTGATCCTTCTGCCTCATTCTCCTGAGTCACTAGGATTACAGGCATGTGCCATTTTTCCTTTTATTTTCATTTCATAGCTTTGTCTTTCTCTGTTTCTCCTAGGCTTTGGTGAAGCACGTCCAGTCCAAAGGATATCCAAATGAACGTTTTGAACTTCTCACCAACTTCCCTCGAAGGAAACTGTCTCATCTGGACTATGATATTACTTTACAAGAGGCAGGGCTTTGTCCTCAAGAGACTGTCTTTGTACAGGAAAGAAATTAACACCATGGCCTGACCTCTCTCAGCTTACCCCTTTTTCCCCTTTTTCTGTGAGATACCATGTCACTAAGTATGCATTTTGGCTCATAGGACCATAGAGCCAAAGTTGGCAAGCAAGTCACCTGCCTTCTCTTTTATTTCTTGTTCTCACCTGTAATCAGTCTCTTTCTCCCCGCCCCCTTCCTCTCCTATTATTTTTCCCATGTCCGTCCTTTCTTACCTAATCTGGTGACCAAATGGAAGTGTATGGATAAATCTTTCCTAGTACTGGCAGCAGGAAATGTGTGTTTCAATAAGTGATATCTTGCACGGCACTTTTTCGGGATCAAATGATACTACTTTTCAAACTTCTTTGACAAAGAATGGCTAGATTCAGAATAAAAACAACCTCCCTTTTTTGTAAGTTCCCATTTGTAGTAAGAAGAACTTCTCGAACAGTTTTGTGTTGTTGTTCTTCATGTAGGAAATAGCACATAACAAAATATCCAGGCTTTTGTTTACATGGAAAAAGCACCATAATTATTGCTGATCTTATTTAAGATTTTTTTCCCAAAGAATTCCCATCTTCCTATCTACAAGAGCTGTTTCCATGATACATGTTAGTGGCAGAGTGAGTATTCAGTGTAGGGTATGTAGCATGGGGTTGTTTTCAATGTCATAGCCTGAAACAGCTTTCTTCATTACTGCTCTATTATATTGATCCTGCTAGTCCTAGAATGGACATTTAGTTAGCATATTATATTGACTGGGAAGGTGCTTGCTGTTTTTGCCAGTACAGCATATTAGTTCCTTTGGCTCCTCCATTGTCTGGGTCCACAGCAATCTGTAGGAAGGCAGCTATTCAATAATCATGCAGTACAATGGCTTGTAATTGTAACCACTGTGGTTATGGATTGTCCTATGTGCTTAAGGCATACTTGGGTATGTGCCGGGGTAAAAAAACATGCAGCTGAGAGTTGCTAACCATGTTTCTTTGGTTATAAATAATGATTCGTTTTTTACCCCTGGTTGGGTTAATTTCTAAAAGGCTCTAGTGTCTGACTGGCCTTAATTCCTCACACTGTTCTCTTTCAAAAGATATCAAAACTGAAAATCTCCAAGAGGAAGACCTTTAAACTAAATTCTTAAAAAGACAATGTTTTAGTAAGGGGTGATGAGGATTACCAGTGATTTTTCAGATGTTATGGTGTTTTTCTGACAACAAAAGTCACATTCAAATTGTTAATTGGTGAAAACTTTCAGTATTATTTAGAAAAGGCCATCTTGAATCTGTATAATACTATTTACTTATCAGCTTCATTATGCGCTCAATTCTTTCTTTGAGCTTTAAATAGAGTCTTCTGATGGGATAGTAGTGATCTGGTGGCAAAATCAGAACTTGTTATAAAATTGTTTTTATAGAATGACCTGTTCTGTCAGTTGGGGGTTTGGATTGATTCTTCTACTTGAGGAACATATGGTAAATTGCTATTGCTCAGAGACCTTTTAGGTTCCCATCTACTTTAAGATCACTCTCTTGACAACTAGGGGATTAAAAAAAAAAAAAAAAAAAAAAGAATAAAAAAAACTGTTTGTTGCTAGAACACAATTATAGAATATGGTTTTTAATGGTTGGATTTTGAGAGACCCTTCCTAAAGAATGAGTTATGTATCTCCTCAAGGAAATCATGGAAAATTCTGTTATTCTTCAGTGAGTCCTTTTGAATTAATGTTCTTAACATTTTTTTCTAAGTCTGTGTAAGTGCTTATGTATACGTATATAATTGTATAAATATTTATAAATATATTTATATAATTGAAATTTCATTTATACCTTGAGTCAAAGTTCTCTCTTTAGATTGGTGACTGAATAATACCACTTTGGTGTTTTTCATAGGCTCTTGAGGCTTAACTAGCAGCTTCTGGTTTATTGAGGAAACATGATTTTTATGTTAATTCCTCAGTTATATCTCTAACTTGTATAACAAACTTGCTATCTGAAGAATAGAGCTATATACTAGAAGGTACATTGGAGGGTAAAAAACTTGTTGGTAGTTAGTCAAAGTCAGAAATCTAAAAATTCATGGAGGCACAGGGTAAGAAGTGAGGATATGCTTAGCTTTGTGCTTTGATAGCATCTATCTTCACTCCCAGCTAAGTCACAGCTAAAACCCAAATTGGTCAAAATTCTAAGAGTTTTTTCTACAGGACTGTTTCATCCTCTTTCCTACTAGCTTCTCTTCATAAAACATATCTTGAAGTCCTGAGGCAGCATGCTCATAAATGAGAGGATGTGGTTCTTTTTAATATGCTCAGCACTGGCAAACCAGATATTAGAAACCAAAGTGACTTTTTCAACTTAGGTTACTATGAGATGACCGAGTATATATATGATTTAAGTAAGAGACGGGGCATGGTACATTCATCCATGCTGGATACAATCAGATGTTAAGTGTACAGAATGTAGAGGATTTTCTTTCATTTTGAAGCAGGAGTGTAGTTATCTTGAGGTGAATAGAGAGGCCCATGAGGAGAGGTTATGGATTATACTTGGGGAAAAGTAAGTGCAGAATATTGCTTTGCTCAACTTAATCTATGTAGGGAGTATGTTTGCTCCAGTTTGCAAGTTCCTTTGCTCTTTGAGGGAGAGGTTTTATTGAATAGATTAAATGAGATCAGTAAGGTTAGATAAAAATAGTCACTTCCCTGTAGGTATTGAAAAAAAAGTTTTTAAAAGGTATGGTGGAAAAGATAAGACTTTGAGAGTGACAAAACTATAGGGAGATGGAATAAAAACTACAAGGAAAAAGAGGAACACTTTATTGAATATGATTTAGGAAGAAACCAGAGAAGAGAAAGAATAGTGCCAAATGAGGGAAGAACAAGGAACTAATTTAACTAGGATGTGCTGTGTACTTCATGTGCTTTTTCTCCTTCAGTCTTCCTACGAACCCTACAAAATGTATAATTTCCCCATTTAACAAAGAAGAAAATGAAAGTTCATAGAACTTGTTCAGGATGTCATAGCTAGTAAGTGGCAAGTCAAAATTGGAATTCAGTCCATTGTCTTTTACCATGGTGCTGTGTTCTCCCACATAAGGGAAGCCTGCCCAAAATCTGGCTTTGTAAATTAACAGCTGGTTTTGTTTCCTTAGAGCTGGGGGGAGTAGTTGAGGTAAAGCTGTAGAATTTGCACTGTGCCTATAAATTCTTTCTTATGCCATTATTTGGAGAGAGTAATTATTAATAATTGCTTTTTTAAAATGATGCACTGATGAATATGTGAAAGGAGAATAACTATCTAACATTATCTGCCAAGAATAAATGTAAAGGATAAAAAAAATTTTTTCTTTCTTTAACCATTTTTCAGAAGAGGTACAATTAATCTTTTCTGTGTCCCATCTGTGCTAGATTTTTGAACCTTCTATGTGTGTTTTTAAATCTTCTATAGAATTCTATTTCCTTGACCCTATAAGGCAACCGTTATCTGTTGAGTCCTTACTCAAAGTTCACAGACATATTTTGAAATCTAAGATCTGATTCTTGACTATCCAGTTAGGGAGACATACTACACATAAGATCATTGGCGCATATGTAAATGTTTCCCTTTCTCAGATGGAACTATAATTATAATAGCAGTTTAGAGAAAGGAAGGAATAGTGTAGGTTTTAGTTAGGTAAGACTTCACAAAGAAAGACGACTGAAGGGTGGCAAACACTGTAGCAACAAATTTTTTTCATCTATATTCTCTAGCTTCACCTTTTGTAACTACCAGATTTTAGTTCAGTAAGGCATAACCAGTACCCAAGTATCAAAGGATTCTCAATCCCCAGCACTAAAGATTCTTAAACTACTAGAGATCTTACTTGGACACTAGAAAAACACCAGAGGGAGCTACTAGCAACTGAAAAATAAACGAAAGTTTCCACTAACTTCTCCATCCAGCTACAAATTAAAGGTATAGTGTATTATATAAGATATGCAGAAAGGGCACTGTATTTAGGTGTAAGTACACTTGGGTAATAGCTGTGCTAATCAACTGTTATCTTGGCAAATCTCTACCTCTGAGTCTTGGGTTCCTCATCCAAATAATTGGAAAATCTGACTAGATTAATAATTCTCAGTCTTTTCAAGTGAAAGTACTTATAATTTTAAATTCTGGCATGGGTACGGAATTATGGGATTAACTGTGAATATAATTAATTCCATAGAGAAAATGTAACATGCACCTGGAATTGCAGAGCCCTTGCAGAAACTCTAGGCACCCACATACTGTAGACCATTGAGTTGCATTATCTCTAAAGTCCTTTCCCACTCCAAAAGTTTATGCATCTGGTCTTTCCCCCTTTGTTTATATATTATCCTTAGGCTTATTAAAAGTGTTCTTGTTAATCTGTTCCTTTGCTTTTTTTTTTTCTGTGTCCAGGTATAATTTGCCCAATAACTTGATATAACCATACTGTGATGACTGAAATTCCCCAAAAGGAACGTGTAATAATTACAGAGATCTAGTAAGGACCTTTTAAACAGTTCATTAATTTTTAACAGATAATACTGTGTGCCTAATTGTTTGGTACAACTAAAATGTAATTAATGAGAACCAGGTATGTCACTGGCACTGGAGTTGATTTTTGTGTACTTTAAACAAAGGACTTAACTGACTCAATTGTTTGGAAACTGTTAAGTTGTAGAATTCACACATGGTTTGAGTGGAAACAACTTTGAGTACCCCATTAAGTTGACTTTTAAAAATAGTTCATATCCTATAGAGTGTATGTTCATTATTTCAGTCTCTCTCCCTGCTCCTATTTTTGGCCTTTTTTCATTTACTATGTAGTAAATTATACACTGTAGGCTGATGAATAAGCAATATCTTGTGTATAGCTAAAAGAAGACATACTCCACCCCCAAAAAAGAGTAAAGGAAGAACCAACCCTTCTGCAGTTTTCCAGGAATAACAACCCTTGATGAATAGGCCACTTAAAAATAGCTATGAATTATGACTTCAGTGTCATTGGTTTGCCTTGCTTATTAGCATTTCAGTTATTGTCTTGTCATGAAACCTAGTATTGCATAGTACACATTTTAGAACAGTGGCAAGAGGATGGTCTTTAGAACTGATAGTAACCAGAAGAATACCACTCCAATATATTAATTTCCTCTACTATGTAGATATTGAATATTTCAAGGATTTTTCTTGGCTTTTTACTTACTTGCATGTCAATCCTGTTGAGACAGCATAAAATCAAAGTTGTTTTTTTGTTTTAAGAGATTATGGTTTCCTTGGTTAATTTTTCTTATGAACTCATGTGATCATAGATTATTGGAAGTGATGAAGACTTTTGTTGGAAAAATCTTTTAGTCTCACTTTCTCTTTTGCTTCTCTATTTTTTTTAAAAATTTAATTATTTAAATGCATGCTTCTCTATTCTTGATTTTGACATCCTTTCTCTGAAAAATTACTCGTGATTTTTAATTAATTGGCTGTTCAAGAAATTCCACTTCTGAGTCTTAATATATATTTTTTCTTATTTTTTATAAATCAGTATACAAGGGAAGAATTTGAGACAAATATCTTTTTTAATAGCTCATTTTCTCTCTACTTAAGGAGAATTCTCTTATTCCAAATAGAGAATGGCTGACTGTGACACCCCTACCTTTTGGCATACAAATTGCTCTTGTATTGCTTAGAATCTTGGCCATAACATGATGGCATCTGGCCATATTTTTAAATATGGCCTTCTTCTGCCATATGATCCCAAAGTAATGTTGGGTAATCCAATATGAGTTTCTTAAAACATAGTTTATAATTTCTGTAATGAGGTAGTTTAAAAAAAACAGATTTATTTGTAGAATTAGAGATACAAATAACCAATTACAGTATTTTTGCCTAAGAATAATCACATATTAATCTATAAATAGGGGAACTTACCTTGCTGTAGTTAATTCTATGGCAATAAACAGCAATTTTTGTTTATTTAATGGTATTTCCTCTATGGAAACCAAAATATCGTAAGATTTTATATTCCCTATAAGGTCACTTGATTTTCAAATGGAAAGAACAGCAAGGTAAGCTGGACTGAACATAAGTAATATTTTATCTTCATTAGAAAAGAAGTTATTTATCTAGACTACCAAGCTTCATTCACTCATTAGAAAATTGAAACAAATTATTAAATTCTGATCTGTAATTCTCCCTTAACATCTTTTTTATTTGCCATTTTCATAGACTTATGGGAATTTTAACTGGTATGAGAGAGATTTTTGATCTGAAACCATTCCCTACTACCATGGTATATTTCACCAGAATCCATTTCAGTTACTGCATTGAAAGGTTGATACCAGTTGGAGACCTTGCTGTTTGGAACAAAATGATTTTATTGCTTTTCTCGAAGTCTTTAATGCTTTTCTCAGTCTGCTGTGTTCTTAATAATGGGAAATACCAGACAACAATTCCAAATACAAATTGGTTTATTACACTAATCACATGTTCTTAATAACTTTTTGGTAACTAATTGCCATTTATTAATCCTCACACAGAGTGACCATTGCCACCAGAAAATCTCCTTTCACCTGCTATGTAGAAGGAAAGTGTGTTACCTCCACTTTTCAGTTAATGAGTAGTAAACTTGTAGTAGAGGCTGTTTATCTTGCCCATTTGGGAACTTGCGACTTGTTGCTTTCTCTTTAGTTTGCAGACTATTTAAAACACCTGCTGGGAAACAGTAAAGCTGTGAGATGATCCTCTAGCCTCAGATGTGGAGAAATGAGTACTAATCGGTACTAATAGGAAAAAAAATTTGAGGGACTTCATCCAAGCTTTGGCATGAATCTGTTAGAGACAATTTTTCACTCTAAGAATCTCCCCCACCACCACCACTGAATGATTTTTCTTTTGATTGTTAATAAATTCTAAGTATCTAATGTCCTTTTCTCCACCCCTTAATATTAAGGCAGTCCTTTATCTAATAGGTATTGATTTATTGTTCTATGTAAACTTTTCAGGAGTGTTTGTGGGTTCTGTGCATGCTTTGTATGAGTTCAGTTTGAACAATGTGTTTAGAATCACCTGACATGTCCAATTCTCTCATTTCTTCACTAATTGTGTTTTTTAAACATCTTTCATGTCATTTTCTAAACCTTACTTCCCATCTTATTCAAAGAAGTTAGTCAAGGAATGAAGTTCGGGGATAGGGATGAGGGTGGGTTGGGGACTTGAGTGAAGTCATCTTGGGGTATGTGCTTTAAAAGTGTTTGCTCAAGCAGTTCCTAACAGTATTTAGAGATTCCCTGGGATGTTTGTGTACTGAGCTTATTCTGGATAAAGTGGTGGTCTTACTGAGATTTGCATTCTTAGTGCAGGACAGGCTCTAAATTTAATCTGTAGTATAACGTCCTCACTGAATCCAAGACGGTAATGGACAGAGACAGTGCTCTTGTAGTGTTTCTGCCAACCACTCCCTAAAATGCAGTTTTCTGGGCCTTTAATCCCATGGTGCTAGGAGATATCATTTGTTTCTGCAGAACTTCCCAAAAGTGAAAGGCGGCTTTGGGACCAGTAAGCAAGGGGTAACTAGATCATCCACTAAATTTTTTTTTTTTATTGTTGTTCAGTACACAATAGAGATCCTCCTATATATCTAGTAAGTGATGATAAAGGTGCTAGGGAAAGCCTTAAATTAGAAGACACATGGAGGTGGTAAAAATCTGGAAATAAAGGAGAAAAATATGCCACTGGGTAAGGCAGATCTGTAACTGCTGGCTAAGACTTCCACTTGCTCTGAAACCAGGGAAATCTTAGATAACTGGGTGTGATCTATCTATAGATGAATATACTTCTATAGGAAAACACTTTCTAAAGTGAGAATCTTTCTCACAGTTGGTGATCCTCTGGTTTTGGCTGTACCAAATTGTGAATATTCTTGCTGTGTTGTACCCAGTTGCTTTATATTAATACTGCAACTTGAATTGGGGAGGGTGGGTGGGACAACTGGGTGGGGGAGGGAGGGGAGTGGGATGATAAGTCTTTTGAAGACATCAGCTCACTGTGCTGAGAGAGGGACCAAACTCAAGGAAACCTCTGATCTATAAATTCAACTGCTGCATTTTTTATAAATACATGTAAATGTCCTGTTGTAATATTTGATCTTGGAAATAAAAACAAAAACTTTTCAGTATTAGTTTTTTTGTATCATTTTTGTGTAGTAAGACTCTCTTGTACTACTTCTATTCATGTAATTCAGAAGCTTGCCCTCATATTCTCATGTTTTAAGACACTCAGTATTGATTGACAAAGGCCCAGTCATAGTCCACACAGTCAAGTGTCATATTTAGCAGATTTTTTTTTTTAGTTGTAGATGGACACAATATCTTTCTTTATTTTTATGTGGTGCTGAGGATCGAACCCAGTGCTTCACGCATGCAAGGCAAGCGCTCTACCACTGAGCCACAATCCCAGCCCATATTTAGCAGTTTTAAAAAACCTATTCTTAGTAATATGTTGAACATTTGTTGTAAGCACTCAGATGGTTGAACCAATGAATACATTGAGTGGGTTAGCTAGCATTGTTAGCAAAATATGATTCTATATTTGATAGAGTTGAGCAATTTAAGCAATTAATCTTTCAGACCAGCAATAACAACTAATGATGGCCAAGTGGAAAAAAAAATTACCAAGTAGGAGAAAAGTCAGGAGGTAACAATTATTTTCTGTAATAGAAATTGGAGTTGCTGCCAGGTAAGGTGGTGCACACCTGTAATCCCAGCTGCTCGGGAGGCTGAGGCAGGAGGATTGTAAGTTTGAAACCAGCCTCAGCAATTTAGCAAGACCTTGTCTCAAAAAGGAGTGGGGATGGAGCTCAATGGTAGAGAATCCTTGGGTTCAATCTCTGCAGTAATCAGTTTTGCCTTCGTTTGTAGAACTGTTTCTTGTCCTTCTCTCCAGCCTCACCATGTGCCAAAAAGTGGAACATAGTGTTGAGCAAAACAGAGCTGCTGTCCTCGAGCAAACTTCCTAGGCAGAAATAGTTAATGTAAATTATAAATATGGGAAAAAACTAGAGGAGCTAGTAGAGAATTCTTCTCATATTGGATATTGGGGCGTTAGCTTTCAGACTGAGACCTGAAAGATGAAAAGAAATTGATCTGTGCTAAGACTGGGAAGAAAAAGTGCAAGGGCCATAAAGCGGGAAAGTGGGTATTTGAGATGTTAAGAGAAAGCTAATTGGCATGTAGTGAGCAAAAGCACATGTGTGGCATAGGCTAAGTAAAAACCAGACCATGCAGGGCCTTGGGACCTGGTTAGGAGCTTGGATATTGTTTTGAGTATTGAGGAGCAATTGTGCAGAGTGGGTTGGAAGAAAGCAAGAGTAAAGAGACTTCCAGTGACGAAAATGGAAAGCAGAGGTCGCCTGTTGTAGAGGAGCAATGGACTGGAAAGTAGTGTTTATTTCAGAAATGCAATTGAAAGTAGAAATTAAGGGGGCTGGGAGTGTGGCTTGGTGGTAGAGTGCTTGCCTCACATGCGTGAGGCACTGGATTCAATCCTCAGTACACATAAAAATAAATAAAGATATTGTGTCCATCTACAACTAAAAAGAAAAAAAAATTTTAAAGTAGAAATTAAGGGCTTGCTGTTGGATTGAATATGAAGGAATGAAGGGGAAAAAATCAAGAGTGACTCAATTTCTAGCAGATAGGTAGAATCGCTATTGCGGGGGGACAATGGATGGGTCAAACAAGTTTGGGAAGAAATTCTGGATGTGTCAACTGAGGGCAAATGGAGATATCATATCAGAAGTTGGACATGTGAATCTAAAACTTGGAGAGATGGACTAGAGTTAGAAATCTGAGAAGTTAGCAGGACTGATGGAGTTTACTACTATGAGGTCACCTAGGGAGAAAGTTAAAGAAGAGGGCCCAGAGCCGGGCGCAATGGCCCATGCCTGTAATCCCAGCACTTTGGGAAGCTGAGACAGAATTGTGAGTTCAAAGCCAGCCTCAGCAACAGTGAGGCGCTAAGCAACTCAGACCCTGTCTCTACATAAAACACAAAATAAGGCTGGAGATGGGGCTCAGTGGTCGAGTACCCCCAAAGTTCAAGCCCTGGTACCAAAAAAAAAGGGCCCAGAGCCCAGCCCTGGGGAACACCCCCAAACACAGACCCTCTGGACATATAGCCAGTGAGAAGATAACCCCGAAGGGATGGTGGAGCCAGGAGAGAATGTCAGGATGCTGCCTATGGATATGGTAAAAAAGACAGTGATGTGTTCACTAGACACACAAAGTCACTGAAGACCAAGAACAGTTTCAGTGCAACGTTAAAACTGGAAACCTAATTTGAGTGGGTTGAAGTTTTTATTTTTATTCTAGTGAACAAAGAAAAGAACACCAAAACTTCCTCTTAAGTGGACTGGTATAAAAAAGGCAGCTCTTTCAACATCTTTTTGCTTCCTTTTTTCCCTCCCTCCAATTAAGGGAATGTGCTTTCTAATTGTCAGTTGAAATTTGAGCCCACCCACAAGGAGGATTAGTCAGTTACTCTTATCTGGAGGGGACTGGAAAACAGCTGGCCTGATTGTTTAGCTGTATCATCTTTTTCCTTTTCCTTCTACATGAATTCCGATTTTCTCAGCTTCCTCCATTCCTTACTCAAATTGTACCTCCAAACCCCATAGAATGGAATATCTGTTTACGCTGCTTTCCCAAGCCTTTCAGCTTGGGAAGCTTTTTATATCATTTCTTAAATTTTCCACCCCTGGCCCTGTTTGTAATTTGTACCCTCAGACTCCCATCTGCTCTTTCCTACAAATATCACCAACAGAATAATGACTAGTCTCCAATTCAACCAAAATCTAAAAGAACACATTGTGGGCAGGTAATGCTTTCATTCTTTCTATCAGTCACCAGGCTACTATTAACCATAGAAGCTTTACCATAGGGAAGCGAGGAAATTGTCCTAGTGGTGGCCTTACTTACTAAGCCTATTTATCAAAAGTGTACAGTTTCTAAAAGAAGTGTCTTGCCAGGCGTGGTAGCACTCATCTATAATCCTAGCAACTTGGGAGGCTGAGACAGGAGGATCACAAGTACAAAAAGCCAGCCCCATGAACTTAGTGAGGCCCTAAGCAACTTAGTGAAACCTTTCCCAAAACCCTTTCTGGGAATGTGGCTTAGTAGTAAAGTGCCCCTGGGTTCAAAGTGTATTGTTCATAAGATTAATCATTGAATTAATTGTCACAAATTAATCCTAAGGAACAAAGACTATAAACTGTACTCCCCACCACCAACTAAGTTTGGCACTTTAACAGGTTAAAGCCAAATTCTAACACTATCCCATGTTTCACAAGCAACACTTTACTAATATCCATATAGGAAAGTCAGCTGTTAAAAAAAACCATGGGTTGGGAACAGAGATATTGTCTTAAAATCTGGGTGATATCTGGCAATTAGCCATTTGATTATTCTAATTGCCTAAATAAGAGATGTTCTAATAGACACTTCATATGAAATTCCTTTTGATGATCTGAGATCCACAAATAGAAGGAGAGAATTAACTCACCCTGGGCATTTTGTATTGTATTTAATTCTCAGATTTGTGAGGGAGGCATTATTTTATAAATGAGACACTGAGGCTCAGATTATTACTACCAAGTTCACACAGGTAATAATTATTTTTTTGTTGTTGTTTTGTACTGGGTATTGAACCTGGGGATACTTAACCACTGAGCCACATCCCCAGCCCTTTTTTGTTTTATTTAGAGACAGGGTCTCACTGAGTTGCATAAGCCCTTGCTAAGTTTCTGAAGCTGGCTTTGAACTCATGATCCTCCTGCTTCAGCCTCCCAAGCTTCTGAGATTACAGGTTTGAGCCACCATGCTTGGCAGTAATAGGTATTTATAGCAGGCATCAAAACCCAGGTCTCTCAGGTGCCAAAGCACCACAGTACTGCCTCCAAGAAGAAATACCTTCAGATATGGAAATCTGGGCTGGGGGGCTAGAGACGGATCTCAAGCACCAACATGTGGGGCTGTTTAGAGTGTGGACTAAAGTGATTTAGGATCTTCCTCAAACTTTACTTCACTCACTGTTTGAGCAGTTCAAATTCCTCTGGGCTTTTCTTTCTTTTTAATGTGATGCTGAGGATTGAACTCGAGGCCTCATGCATGCTAGGCAAGCACTCTATCACTGAGGCACATTCCCAGTCCATGGGCTGTCTTTTTATCTACATCATGACGCTAATGTAAAATTTCTTTTGCTTGCTTTAGGACTATGGTAAGGGTCCAGTGAAATATTTTGTGTGTTTTGTAAGGTAAATAAGTTTCTTATAAAGCTTTATGAATCCTCAGCCTGGTATCTTCTATCAAAATTCATTTAAGATATAAGAATTCATATAAGATATAAGAATTCATTTAAGGCTGGGCACAGTGGCACACACCTATAATCCCAGAGACTCTGGAAGCTGAGGCAGGAAGAATTCAAAGCCAGCCTCAGCAACCTAGTGAGGCCCTAAGCAATTCAGAGCGACCCTGTCTCTAAATAAAGTATGAAAAAGGGCTGGAGATGTGGCTCAGTGGTTAAGAGCTTCTGGTTCAATCCTGGGTACTGGGTACCCCCCCCCCCAAAAAAAAAGCATTTAAGCTCTAAATGATTACTCTTTTAATGAAAATGAAAAAAAAAAAAAAAAAAAAACTCTGTGTTAGCCTTTCATCACTGTGACCAAAATATTTGACAAGAACAACTTAGAGAAGGAAAGGTTTATTATGGCTCACAGTTTCAGAGATTCGGTTCATGGTTGACTGGCTCCATTGCTCTGGGCCTGAGATGAGGTTGAGGAGCACTGCTCAGATCATGGCAGTGAGAAAGTAGAGAGAACAAGCCAGAGGAAGGGGCCGAAGGGAAGGTTAACCCTTCCAGGGCAGCCCCCAGTGACTCATCTCCTATAGCCACACCCCACCTGCCTATATTTACCACCAGTTAGTCCATTCAAACTAGAATGGATTGATTAGGTTACAGCTCATAATCTAACCATTTCACCTCTGAATATTCCTGCATTGACACAGGAATTTTTGAGAGACACCTCATATTCAAACAATAGCAAGTGATTTTTTATTTTATGTTATTTTATTTATTTTATATGTTTTGAATCAAGGTCTTGCTATATTGTCCAGGCTGGTCTCAAACTCCTGGGCTCAGGCAATCTTCCTGCCTCAGTGTTCCAAAACGCTAGGACTGTAGGTGCACACTGCCACATCCATCTTAGATCTTATTTAATGAATTTTTCAATACTTGTTTACCAGATTTAATTTGAGACATGCATACATCTATACATAAAAATTCTTACATAGGGGCTGGGATTGTAGCTCAGTGGTAGAGCGCTTGCCTCGCATGCGTGAGGCCCTGGGTTCGATCCTCAGCACCACATACAAAGCAATAAAATAAAGACATTGTGTCCATCTACAACTAAAAAAAAAAAATTCTTACATAGGGCCCACTGCAGTTGGGCACACCTGTAATCCCAATGGCTTGGGAAGCTAAGGCAGGAGGATCACAACTTCAAAGCCAGCCTCTTAGCAAGGCCTTGAGCAATTTAGCAAGATCCTGACTCAAAATTAAAAAAAAAAAAGGTTGGGGAGGTGGCTTAATGGTTAGGTGTCCCTGGGTTCAATCCCTGGTAAATAAATAAATAAGATACGATAAAATCCCTCATAGGAAGCAGCTCGTGAGCAAACCCCATTATGCCCTTAGGAGGCTTCCTGTGCCTTGACTCACAAAGGCATTGGCCTTGTAAGTGATGGTACCATGGATTACATCAGTTGTCATTGCTACTGGGACAGTTGCAACTGGTTACCCAGCTTACAAGAGTCTATGTTAAAGATTGTCACAATAAAGCAATGGTAAACCTTCACATCCAGAAGACAACCCTGGGATGTTTGAACTGGTTCTCAAATGGGAGTTTGTCAAAAGCAAGTGGTGGGTCCCATCTAGAGCAACACATAATTCCCAGCACTTTGGTGTAACTGTGATATGAGAGGAAGGGATAGTTGTCTGTGCCTTGAACCAAAAAAGTTAGGCGGCTAGTCCAGGCACCATGTAACACCCTGTGGGCAAGGGCAAATTAAGGGCAGCAATAAAGCAAAGGCTGTGCTGATCTGCTCAATGTCACTCTTCCACAAGCCCCAAATCTGTGAGGAGTAAAACACAGGAGGTAGGAGCAGCTAGTGTGTGGAAAAGTGTTATACTTGGGGAAGAATGGAGAGTGGGTGCATCCAGTGACTCATTAAGACAGTTGAGCTCATGAGGCCATGCCTCAGGTTTCCTTCCTTGGAGTCACATGAAAATGAGCTGAGAATGGGTCATGAGGAGAGGGCTCTCCAGGGACAGGAAGTTCCTTCCATGGAGGCTTGTGGGCAGTGGAGTGGGGGCACACACATACACACATGCTTGAGTGACCTCTATAGAGGTCCTGCCTCAGCCTCCAGAGAGGCTATATAGAGAGCTTCCCTGGACTTCCTGGGAAGAGTCTTGAAAAGAGAAACTCCAAGTCTGTCCCTGCAGAAATCCTAGCTGGGGCTGTAGGAGAAAAGGTCTACTTTGAAGAGGGCATCCTTCTTCAGGTTCTTTTTCTCCCATCCTGATCTTGCCAGCAGATTCAGGTAAGCAGAGATGGAAGAGTCCTGTAAGATGATGGCCAGGGAATAGCAGAGCCTAGCAGTTAAGAGCACAAACATGCAACTTAGTGAGCCCTCCCTCTGCCACTTAGCAGCTGTACCACTCAGGACAATGCACTTCACTTCTCCTGCCTCAGTCTCTCTATCAGTTTCAGGCCTTTGTACATGCTAAGATGCCTTTCCTGTCTAATGCTTCATTGTCAGTCCAGTTTTAGTATGGACAGCTCTTCCTCCAGGAGGCTTTGCCTCCGCTAGGGTTAGGTATTCCTTTGTGTACTGCCATTACCCCTTATGTCACACACCTTTGCTTGGCCCTTATCACACTTCATTCTCATTGCTTTTTGTCATGTCGGAGTCCCCACTAGATTTTGTTTTTCAAGAAAAGGGACTGTATCTTTTCTACCATTATCTCCCTGGCCCCTACCACAGTGTCGGGCAGGTGGTGGTCACTTGATAAATATCAGACTGATGAAGGAATGAAAGAAAGGGCTGGCTAGGTAGGAGTGAGGTAAATAGACATACAGAGAATGTGTAGTCTCTTCCTCTGTGTGATTTAGCTGATCACTTAGTTTTTGCACAAACATGGGCCTATGATTTGTTCACCTAGCTGGAATCTCAGGTTCAAGCAAGGGCCTCCTGCATAGCCTGGTTTTAAGGTTTTACCTTGTGATCCTGTTTGTCTCTACAGATATTAAAAATTAGCCAACCTTGGGCCAGGCACAGTGGCACACGCCTGTAATCCCAGCGGTTTAGGAGGCTGAGGCAGGAGGATCACAAGTTCAAACTCAGCCTCAGCAATTTAGTGAGGTCCCTAAACAACTCAGCAAGACCCTGTCTCTAATTGTCTAGATAAAACGAACAATCTTTGGCTTTTAGTCCAGTTCCTTGCGAGTGTTGCTACGAGCTGAAAACCTTGTGGCTTCAAACATAGAAAATTATATTCTGGTTTCACATCAGTATGTTAAACTGTGACCTTGGGGGGTGCTTGAACAACTTGCTGAATTACACCCCCACTTAATCACATGTACATTTCCTAATATTCGTCCGTCATGAGCCTTCTGTGACTTGCTTAGACAATTCTACAACTTGTTTCTATCCCGTTTTGTCCCATCTTCCTTTTCTCCATCCCGGACTTTAGGACAAAATTCTTCCTTTACCATACAAAATCTTTTTCTCAAAAATTAGCCAACCTTTTTGCTAATTGCCTGCTAAAAGTTTTGGAAGGATTTCTCAGAATGTGATTTCTAAGAGTATAGTCAGGGAGAGGAAGTGAAATTTAAACAAAGCCACACCCATGGAAGAGCGACACAGCAAGTACTTTGGTATCAGATGCGTGGGCCAGCCAGGGGTCTCTGAATTCTACTTATTCAAAAGACCACACTCCTGTCCTTAGTTTTCCTTCTGTGTAGTCATCACTTTTAGTTTCCCCCTTATGACTTTCCTGATAGGAAAATTTGCCACAGAAAGGGTTCTCAGGGTGGTTTTGGTACTCTGTGTCTAGATGGGCCTCATTCAGAGGTGGTATGGTTAGAAAGTGCTGAAGGTATTCTTGACTAAAAACAGCTCCTGGGCCTGGAGTCCATAGCACATGCCTGAAAGGCCAACTGTACACCAATCCTTACCGAGGCCCCTGACAAAGTCAGTCATTGGTCAGGGCAGTAGGTTAATGTCGTTAACTGTTAATACCATCAGTAGTTAATTCTCTTCAACATGGAAACCCACGGAGAGCTCTGTACTCAACCACAGGACAGTCTGGGGAGGGAGGCTGCCCAGATCTCTAGACTGAAGGGAACGCAGTTTTCCCAGACCTGCTAGGAATAGGCCACACTCTGACAGGAGCTGAGGAGGTGGCAGCTGGTGCAAGGAGACTGACTTCAGGACTTCCAGGCAATGGCCAGCTGGAGGGTGAGGGGGAGAGATACTATCTTTCCTAACTCCTGACCCCTACCCTTCCCTCCAGGCCCCTTGTACCTCTAGGATAGGGGCCATTGTTCCTTCACATCTACCCTCTGCTCCCTCCATGGGCCTCTCCCCTCTACCAAGACCTAAATTTCCTTTCACAGGGGACAAGTTTCTTCACTCACTGTGAGAGACTCATCTTAGAAGCTAATATCCCATGGAGGGGGCAGGCAGTAAAGGCAACTCATGAGGACAAGAGGGGAAAATTGCAGCAGGAAACTCCCTGTTTAGGGGAAAGGGTAAGAAATGAATTTAAGATTAGGGGGAGCAAAGGTCACCAAGGGCTATGGGGACTAGGGTGACAGAGAGGAGAGCACAGCATACCCCCAAGTACAATGGCCTGCTTAATGCTTGCCTGGCACCAGTCTCTTTACCATAAACTGTAGTTTGGCCAAAAAGAAAACATTAGGCTAATTAAGACTTTTTGAAAGTGAGATTCTAAATTGTAAAATTCATTTTAAAAAGTAGTGAAAAAAGTTTAGGATAGTTATTCCTAGGAAGGAGTCCAGGGAGATGGCAGATTGCAGAGGGCACATTTGAGGCTTCAGTGATATTATTGGTAATGACACCTTTAAAAATGTCTTTTTTCTTTACCAAGTAGAAATAATTGCTGGCTGTAATACAGGCAAAGCAAAATATGATGGAACGTAGAATGTGTGTGTGTCTAAGCAGGAGCGGACAGAAAATTGAGCAATGAAATCTTATTCATTGGGAAGAATTATAAAGGGGAAAATGTTTAAGGAAACTTCTCAGCTCTCCTTGACCTGACCGTGACAAGCTACAGTTTCTGTTCTGTGTTCTTCACCTCACCACACGCTATGAGGGTTCCCCTACCTTGTGCTCCATTGATTCTCTTTCCATCAGTTCTAGGATGCTGTCCTCTTCCTGCATGATGGCATGCTCACGGACCTGCTCCCGCATCCTGGGGCTGAGCCTCGGGACTGCAGCCCTGTTTGCTGCTGGGGCCAACGTGGCACTCCTCTTTCCTAACTGGGATGTGACCTATCTGCTGAGGGGTCTCATTGGCAGGCATGCTATCCTGGGCTCTGGGCTCTGGGGAGGAGGTCTCATGGTAAGTGTGTGGGGTTCCCTGGGTATGAATTCCCCAAACATCCCCGAGGGGTGGAGTTGGAAAGTGGTGCTGATGCCAAACACAGGAGCTGATTTGGTGACAGTAGAAAGAAAAACAAGTCAGTGAGATAACATATAGTCAAAGCTTTTATTAGGGCTTCTCTTAAGACAAGGAAGACAATTCCTATGGTAGAGTGTCAGGCTGGCCTCAGAACAAAGGGAAAGAGTTTTATTCACGTGAAAAGGCTATTTGTAAGGGGGAGAGAAGTTTAGGAATGTTCATTGTTTTGAAGTACATTTCAAAGATGTGTTTTTCTTTTCTTTTTAAATATTTATTTTTTAGTTGTAAGTGGACAGAATATCTTTATTTTATTTTTATGTGGTGCTAAGGATCAAACCCAGTGCCTCACGCGTGCTAGGCAAGCACGCTACCACTGCGCCATAACCTCAGCCCGAGTTTTTATTTTCCTATGTGGCTACTATAACTCTGAGGATGCCACATTCTATTATCACATTCTGTCTTATGATAAGGATGAACTGCTGTCGTTTATGTCGTGCCTCGCGTGGGTTCGCTCGACGAGTTGGGGTCCCGCCGGCCGAGGGGACCGAGGAATGGGGTCCCATGGGACGAATTCTGGGGTCCCGGAGGACGAAGGACAATGGGGTCCCACGGGACGAGGTCTGGGGTCCCGAAGGACGAGGTCTGGGGTCCCGGAGGACGAGGTCTGGGGTCCCACGGGACGAGGGTTTATGGGGTGGACGGTCGCGGAGTCACTCACCCAGATCCCCGGGGGTAGGTAAAACTGCTCTGCCAGAGCGAGGAGAAGCAGACCCGTTTATTTCAGTTAGTGCAACAGTTTATATAGGGTCCTCGGACCAATCATGGCCCTGAGGTTAGGTTACAGCCAATAGGGTATTGATCCATGTCAGGCGCGCAGCCAATCAGCGTGAGATGAGAAAAGGAGAGCCACTGAAGGCAGCCAATCAGCATGGGATGAGAAAAGGAGAGGCACTGAAGGCAGCCAATCAGCATGGGGTAAAGAGGAGGGGAAACATTCAAAGTAACCAATCAGCATGGGGCAAAGGAAAGGGGAGGGGAGGCATTGAAGGCATGGAGAGAGCTCCTATA
>PVHX01008925.1:0-79903 GCA_004024805.1 Geosciurus inauris
TCCTTTAATATTCTTAATAGCTTACCTTTAAGACTACCTGGCCTGCAACCTTTTAAAAAATTTTTATGAACATTTCAATGAATTCTATAATTATTGAAGTTTTAATATCTTGTTAGGGGTTTTGACAATCTATAATGTTCCAGATAATTGTCCATTTTCACTAAGATAATCAAAGCATTGGCATAAATAAATACATATAAAATTCCTTTTGTAAACCAGCTGTCAGCAATTGTGTTCCTTTTGTAATGTTGTTGATATTTTATAACTTTTTATTTAACTAGACTCACCAGATTATTGAAGTTGCTTTATTTTTCAAATCAGCTCCCTTTTGTCAGCTGTTTTTGGCTACATTGAGTTTGGCTTTATCTTGTCTTATTTTATTGGGTTGCTCTCTCCCCTTTTCAAGTTTACTGATTTGAAGGCTTAAATAATACATTTTAGCTTTCTTTTTGGTAAACGGCATACTTAATACCATGAATCTGCCTTGGAGAATACTTTTATTCTTATAACTTATAGTGGTTTTATTTTCATTAGTTTCCAAATTTTCTGTAAATAGTATTTCATTCCTCTACATTCCAATAGTTATCAAGAATACTTTTTTAAAATTTAATTATTTATGATCTTTTTCAGGGGGGGTGAGTTTACAGGGAATTGAAACCAGGTGCATTTAACCACCGAGCCGCGTCCCCAGGACTTTTTATATTTTATTTATAGACAAAGTCTTGCTGAGTTGCTTGGGGCCTCGCTAAGTTGCTGAGACTGGCTTTGAACTCACGATCCTCCTGTCTTAGTCTCCTGAGCCACTGGGATTACAGGTGTGCACCACCATGCCCATTTTATGGTTTAATTTTTTATCAGAAAGTATACTCTGTGAAATTTCTATTTTTTGGAGCACAATAGGATTCATATATCCTCACCTCTGGTCAGTATCCTACAGGTATTTGAAAATAAGGTGCCTTCTTAATTTTCCTGTACAAAGGAAGAAACTTAATTGATTATAATAGTGGTCACTTTATTATCAATATATTTCTTATTGCTTAAAATGATGTCTTCGAACTCTGCTTCTAAGGCATCTCTGTCACTCTAGCATCCCTGAAAGTTCTGGCCCACGACATGAGGCTACGGAACAGCCGCCCATGGCGTAGATCATGCTGCCTCTCCACTCGGATCATCTTGTGGCCTTGCATCGCGTCTACCTGACGACATTGAGATTCTCATTTGCTTTGCCTTTAAGTAGCCTGACACACCAGGTGTGCCGCCAGGCAGCCCCCTCAGGGAGCACCTGGGCCCAGTCCTGGCTCTCCTGGCTGCTTTCCCCCAGAACGCTCCAGCCTTCCCCCGTGCCCGCCACCCTCCCCTCCTCCCCTGGCAAACTCTACCTCCTTTCCCACCTTCTTCCTCTGAGCTCCCCAGCGCTTCCTCCATCCTTCTCTGAAGCACTTTGCTACTTTGGAAAATAACAATTTTTGATACTATTCTCCCAATCACCAATATTTTTTTCCAAATTGAAACTCAGATAGGGGGCTGGGGTTGTGGCTCAGTGGTAGAACGTTTGCCTGGCACATGTGAGACACTGGGTTCAGTCCGCAGCACCACACAAATAAATAAATAAGATAAAGGTATTGTGTCCTTCTACAACTAAAATATATATATAAGCCTCAGCATGAGTGTGTGGGACCTGTCCACACCCAGTGTGCCTTAGGAGGGAAAAAAGGAACTTGATGAACTCAGAATTTCCCTGGGACAGCTTTGGATATGTGGTTGCTAAATTGTTCCTCCTCCCAAGTGGAGCTAGGCAGAGCTGTGATCTGCCTTCCTCCTGGGCAAGCCAAGCCAGCTCTGAGCCTCGGGTTACCCTCCGTACCTGCAGCAAGAGTGTGTCCTCGTTGTCTGTCCTCAGTAGGGGAAGGAGGAGAGGTGGTCATCATGAATGAGAACGGGCCCCGGGGAACTGCAGACTGTCAGTGCTGGATAACAAGCCCCTGGTGGGTAGGTTCCACGGGGGTCTCCTCTTGGTGTCTTCTCGGTCCCCAATGTCCTCCTTGTCCCAGGAGACTGGGACAATCCTCTCAATCTGGCCTAGAATTACTGTCACTACCATGTAACTATTTTTCCCTCTTATGAAAACAGATGGGACTAACAGATTGTAACTATTGTCTCTTGTTCTTAAGCAAGGTACACAAGGATCTGAGTGTCCCCTTAACAAGACAAGCTCTCTAGTCGCCACTGGGAAAGGATGCATGAGGTCTACAGATCCCCCAGAGCTCCTCTTCATTTAGAAATCGACTTGCTTGGTATATCAAGATGATGTTCAACCGCATGTGACTGAACCCCTGCCCCCAAAATGCCAGTGACTCAAACACAAAAGAATGCCTGTCTCTTTCATATTAAAGAAATCGGGAAATAAGGAGCATATTACTGATGTGAAGGACACAGGGCTCGGGAACCTGGATTCTTTCTAATTTATTAGGCCATTGTCCATTGAAGTGTGGCCCTCATGGCTGAAAATGGCTGCTAGAGTTCCAGTCATCACAATCCATGCCCCAGGTAGCAGGAGAGAGGAAGAATGGAAGCAGATGTTCCTACCTTCTATAGACGACTTCCTGAAAGTCCTGCAGGACACTTCTGCTTGTACTTTCTTGGCCAGAAATTATTCACCGAGATTATCATTTTGTGAGCTAAAAGTTATCATTTTGTGAGCTAAAAGTCGACATGCTGGGATAGCCCCATCAAAGGTTAGCTGACAGGAGAAGATCCCGGGGACTGCTCAGAGCGTAAATCATGTGGAGAAACAAGAAATCCTGCCAGATGCCCTTGAGTGTCTTGCTTCTGGAACATTGTCTGGTACAGTGTTCAGCCACCCTGGGACAAAAAACAGAATCTAGAAAGCTAAGCTCGGAGTCCCCGCCAATTCTGCTGTGGGACCCTCTTCTCGTAGCTGTTATGAAGACTTCCAGCCTCAAGGGGGAGCGCTTGAGTCAGGGGACGCAGAGGCAGAGGCCCTGGCCCAGTGCACACCTGCAGAGACCCACAGGTGAGGGTCTTTGAGTCTAAGTGATGTCAATACTCCAAGCGCCATGTGCCCCTTTTGTACCCTGAGCATCAGCAAGAGAAAGAATCCGCTGCAAGTGGAAATGTCCAACTCCAACTAAATGTCGGTGGGACCTGAGCTCCTGTCTGGCTGGGGTCCCTGGGCCAAGGGCGTGCGCTGAGCAGGAGTACATCCGCACCTGTGAGCACGTCCCCGCGAGCCTCCGGCTTTTCTCCTGGATATGGAAGAGCTGGTGCCTGAAGTGTGGGCTGCAGAGGTCCCGGGTGCATGTGCAGAGCACACACATGTGTGCACAGCCTCACTTTGCAGAGGAGGGATGAGGCCAGAGAGAGGGACTTGGCCGAGGTGGCACAGGGATAGGACCCGCTCTGAAGAGCTGAGAGGCGCCGACTGCGAGAAACAGGCTAGAAATGGGGGGCCAGCTCCTGCCGTTTGGCCAGGAAGATGAGGGGAGCTGCTTCTTCCCAAAGACCAGCCAGTTCCCAAGGAAGAGGGGCCCATTGGGAGGCTCCTTGGTGACTGTCACACTGTTAGGCTTGTCCAACCCTGGAGCCCACCCAACTCCTTACATCTGTCCAGGGGGGAAACTGCAGAAATGCAAACAGGACCCACCAGCTCTGAGACACAGGGTCCTGATGAAGCCAGACGGGTTTGGCTACAGGCAAATCCATTTGTCTTGGAAATAGCACTCCATAATCCGAAGTCCTCCGGGTGTGTTCTGGGGGCACTGGACAGATGAACCAATGAGGAGGATCTGATGCCAGCACCCAAGGACCTGACCCTGGACACCCAAGGAGTCTTGGGCAGGTCAGATAATGTGCCTGAGAGTCTGCATCCCCATCTGCCTCTGGACCAGCTAATCTCACAGAGCCATCCAGCTGGGTATCCTGCTGTCTGCAGAGGGGGCGACAGAGACAGGCCAGGTCAAATGGGAGGAGAACAGCTGGACAAGGAGGCCTAGCATACCTGTGTCTCTGAACTTCAAGTCTAATCTCTGAGCAGCCTCTCCTCTGTGCCGGTTTCCTCATCAGCAAAATGCAAGTGGACGTCCCCAACCTGACCTCCTCATGGAATTACCACAAGCATCCACTATGCCATGTACAGGTGGGCCTTGCTTAAAATTGCATGTTTAGTTAATTGCATGGAGAATCCGTTCCACTATTGTGGTCCTGGATGCCCTTCTCTGTGGCCTCAGTTTCTCACTGTTGCAAAGAAAGGTTGATTGATCACATGATCCCAAGGGCCCCTTACAGCTCATGCACTGGCATTTCTATGGACCAGGTGTGATAGCACATGGCTCTCAAGGCCCTGGGAGATAAGTGGCCAGGGCCCTGGGCTCCTAAGGCCTCTGATCCCATCCTGGACATGCTCACATGCTGATGTCTTCAACTCTCCCTCCCAAACTGCACAGTGGTAGCAGGTGGGGGGAGGAGACCGTTCGTGTGTATTATCAGATTTAGGATTGCCCATGAAGTCATTGCATTTCGATTTTGATTGACTCTGAGTGTCATGTTGATGAATAAATGTTCCCAGAGGAAGCATCCATCTTGTTTATCTTGGCTTTAGCTCACTTAAGTATGCATCTTGGCTGCAATTGCAAACTGCTTTACATAGGTGGACAAAGGTGCATCCTGAGCCATCTGTCCACTTCGCCTCCTGTTTAACCAGTGCACTATTTTAACCCCAAGGACTGTCCTCTGGGGACATAATGCGGAACAGGACCCCATAGAATGCTGAGGAGCTGTGCAGGTTTTCATAACATTTGGTATTGTCACATGGAGTCTGATGGGGCTCTACATGACCTTCTGGGTAATCTCAGTGGGGTTCCTGATGGACTTTGGGAAGGCCAGCAGGGAATTGCCAATGAGTCACAAGTTGGGAGAGAGGTCCCAAGAGGTCTCAGGTGGGAAAGGATGAGATTCCAGGGAAGACCAGGTTTGGGAACATGGTGGGTACAAACGTCCTGACACACTGAAGAGGGGGGCCCTGCAGTGAAAGATGGGGCTCTAACCTGCCAGGGTGGGGCAAAGGTGGAGGACCCATTTGTCTATTTCCAGGTGAGCACGGTTGGGCAGAGTATTTATCCCCAAAGGGAATAAGGGTCCACAAAAATGAGTAACACTTAGAAGTTACTCAGATCTAGATATTTGACAATATGCAAATGAAAAGATGCTTTGGACTCTCCCCGGCCCATCCACCTGCTGTATTCTTCTGTGTCAGTTTTACTTGTGGCCTGAGCCCCGCTGGACTCTGCGGTCAGGACAGCAGGGGCAGCCGCGGCTCCTCACTGCCTCAGAGTGGACACTCACCCAGCAGCAACACTTCAGAAAAGCATACTGGTTTAAAGCACTAGTCTGTCAAATTTTTCCACTGGTGACCAGAGTGTTCTCCCCTTGCAGGTCCCACAGTCTCCCTCACAGCTACTCTCACCTGTGCCACTGCAGAGTGACAGCCGCCACACACACTGTGCAGATGCATGGGTATGTGTTCCAATAAAACCTGATCTACAAAAACTTTCATCCATGGACTGGAGTTGACTGACCCTTGGTTGAGGGTCCTATCATCTGCTGCCGTAAATAAAGCAAAAATCTACAGCTAGAAGTTGATCTTTCACTTGTGAAAATCCCCAAACAGGCATTGCTGGCCAGTGGGTGGCTCTCCTCCAAATCTGGATTCAGATCCCCAGAATTCTGCCACCAGGGCTCCAGCATCACACAGGTCACTGCATGCATTGGTGTTGGGCCTGTGAACGGGCCAAAGAGGAGGGGAGAGGGGCCCCTGCACTCTGCCTGGAGGTGCTACACATTGCTCCCCTCAGATCCCACGGGGGGAACTGGCCATAGGCTCCCCTCGATGCAGAGAGGGCTCAGGAGGTCTCCACATGGAAGCGAGGGACCACAACCTCTGGTCAATACCTACTTCTCAGTCTTACCCACTTTTCCTGGGGAGAATACATTCTAGACCACAAGTAAATGCCTGACCCTGCAGATAGAACCAAACTCTTTATATACTAGGTTTATTCTTATACATAATACCTCTGATAGAGCTTAACTTATAAATTAGGCATAAAAGAGTAACAAGAATAACTAATAATAAAATAATTATGGCAATATACCATAATAAAAATGAATGCTCTCTCTCAAAATGTCTGATTGTACTGCACTCACTTCTTCTTGTGATGATGCGAGCTGACACAATGCCCACGTGAAGAGATGAAGGGAGATGGCAGGGCCTGTGAAGTAGCATCAAGTTACTGTTGACCTTCTGATGATACATCAGGAGGAAGATCGTCTGCTTCAGGTGATCCAGATCTCCGAACCATGATGATGCCAGGTGGGTAGCATATACAGCGAGGATACGTTGGACAAAAGGACGGTTTATACCCCAGCAGGATGGGATAGGACAACGTGAGATTTCATCATGCTACTCATAACAATGCACTATTTAAATTGCTTGTTGCTGCTATTTTTCATTTCATATGTTCAGAGCATGCTGAGCTCACATAAACTTCAAAAAAGCAAAATTTCAAATTAGGGGACCACGGTGCCAGATGCATTCATGAGGTATGGAAGAAATACTCAAGTCTGGAAAGGAGGTTTAGAAGGAGTCACTGAAGTGTCTCAGACACAAGAGGGCAGAAAGGGCCTTCCCAAGTGAGAGCCGGAGGGGAAAGCAGCTTGGCAGAGGGTGAGAAACCAAGCGGGTGGGAGGCAGGCCAAGCAGAAGGCTGGTCCAAGTTTGGAAGGCTCTGCAGGCTACACGGGAGCAGGGCTTCACCTCTAAGATAGGAAAACCAGCAGGAGAGCAAAATTATTAGGTTGGTACTACAGAAATAGGACTCTGTGACCGTCTGGAGAGCGGCTCAGAGAGGAGGGAGACAGGAGGCAGGGGAATCTCAGGTTCTTTCAACAGCCTTCACACACAAGAGCAGGGAGGACAAGAGGGAAGGCTCTGGAAGGCTTCAGGAGGCAAGTGCCTGCAGCCAATCGGGGTGTAGGTGTGCAGGTTCCTCGGCTGAGTGACTGGATGGGTTCTGGGGACCTTCACAAAAAGCCAGAGGAACAGGGCCCCGGGGGGGCATGGAGTGAGTTTTCTGGACGTGATGAATTGTGTCATCTGGGAGCATAAGTTTCCTGGACATCCAGGTGATGGGAGAACGCAGGTTCAGGGCACAGCTGACCGAGCTCCTGCAAATCATCGGGCAGCCCAAGTCAGCGGGTGTGCACCTGACAGCCAGCCGAGGGTCACGCGGCAGAGCTGTCTGGAGAAAAGCCGGACCATGGCACCCTGAAGGACTTGTCACAAGTTTCCACTGAAGAATATTGATTTCAAACAGGTGGAAAATACGAGTGGGCGAGGTAGACAGGAAGAAGACCTCGACCCCATTTATCAGGGGCTGCAGATCAACAAGACCAGATGTTGCTGCACAAAAAAATGCAAAGAATTTGATAATTTATCCCACAGACCAGAAGAGCCGGTGAAGGTCGGGGCAGGCGGGCTGGAGTTTCAGGTTGGACAGGAACTCCCAGGCAGGGGTGCTGAATGCAGACACGCCCCACACGCTGCTCGGAGGCCAGTGCTGCGGTGGGAAAGCCAGGCTGAGAGCGGCCCGGGCCCCACAGTCTCCACATTCCCGCTCTGGGGTGCCCGTGACCTGGAAACACAGGGCTCCAGACAGGCCCGCACAAGTGCCACAGGCCAGCCCTCCAGGTCTCCCAGGGGCATCTCGCCCATCTGGCTCCGTCTTCACCACACCCAGGTATAGGGACAGCTCCTGCCACACCCGGGGAGAGGACTGAGGAATGTGCCTGGCTCCCACGCTGGACACAGCAGGGCCCATCCCAACCCAGGCGTTGGTGCAGGAGCCAGGAGGAACTGTCCTTACCTCTAGGAGCAGAAAGAACGAGGGTCTGATAAAGGAAAGCCCAGCCGGGACTCCAGAGGCCAAGTTGGTTCTTTCCTGTGGGGCTGTTCCCAGGGTTCTCACCACAGTTGGTGCAAGGGGCCTGGAGGGTTGGCACAAGAGTACGGCTCGGGGCTGGGGTTGTAGCTCAGCGGTAGAGCGCTTGCCTCGCATGTGTGAGGCCCTGGGTTCGATCCTCGGCACCACATGCAAAGCAATAAAATAAAGACATTGTGTCAATCAACAACTAAAAAAATATTAAAAAAAAAAAAAGAGTACGGCTCCTCATGTCCTCTGAATTGGGTGGAAACTAGTTTGCATTTGCTGTTGGTCATAGCGAAATTTTTGGTCCTACAAAGAAGACCTTTTGCCTTGCTCTGCCCAGGTTCAAACTGAGCCCAGGTTCAAACTGAGCCCAGGACACCTGAGGAGTGACCAGGGAGTATGCACTGAGAATCCTGCTTGGCTCACATTGATCCTCTAGAGGGACCTTATTCAAAGTCACCAGCCCATCACAGCATCCCCCCTCTCCCATCCCCTGTGCCCAGGGGACACTGCAGCCATGGGGGTCTGCTCTAGGACAGGGGTCAACCAATCAAGAGCTCCACAGGAACAGGACACACTGCTCAAAAAAAATGACCACAGCAGCAAGGTCTGCATTTGAGTCCCCAAGAAGAACAGAGAAAGTCAGCAGACCAGGGAGAGAGAGAAGCTCCTGGCCATCTACCAGCCAGAAACATCACTGCCCCTACAGGGAAGGGACTCTGCCATCCTGGTCTGGCAGGTGGCAGATGCCTAATGACCATATGTGGAAGGGGATGGAGAAAGGCAGGTGTGGGGAAGAAAGACAGGAAGGGGCCCAGGGGACCCTGAAGACCCAGCCCTCTGGGGCAGTGGAGGTTTCAGGGTGGCCTGCCTCAGTGGTCCTTAAAGAGGAGCCTGGTCCTGCTCCCCTTGGGCTGGGTCGTCACCCTTCCCCGGTCTCCACCTGGGCATCCTCTTCCATAACCCTGACTCCATGTCCCATGCTCTTATAAGACACGCCAGCTTGGGGCCCCTATGGGTGCAGCTATTGGGCACCCTGGCTGTGCAGGACCATTTGTCTAGAAGGAAGGGCTGGGCGTTTCAGATCTTCACAGCTGGGGTGGAGGGTGGGGAGGTGAGGCTTCCTCCTCCTCTGCCCACAACGGGTCCCTGTCCCGAGTGGTTGGGCCCCAATGAGAGAGCCAGCAGACCAGAAGCGTCTTGCCTGCTGAGAGCGGTGACTCAGCCGCCATCTGTTATTTAATGAGAAGATGACAAGCCACTTGGCGTGTTCCCCCTTCTCTTTAATATGGCAAACCGAAAATGTGACTTTCTTGATCTATATTTTAATGATTCTGACTTACTCGCTCTTAATTCTTCTAATTCTGCAGTAAATAAATCTGCGATTTCCCCAGGAATCCCTACTGGGAATTCTTTTGACTTGGTTTTGAGGGTTTGGGTCTTTTCTTTAACAGGAAAGAGGGCTCTGCCAGGATTATGCCTGCTCTGACTGCCACGGGTAGGGTCAGCTTGACCCTAGGGTTTGTTCTTTGAATCACAAAGAAATGGGGTCCCTGGAAAGCCCCCAAACCCTAGCCCTTTTCAGAGAGGACTTGCTGCAGTGGCAGGTGACACACTGGACTTGTGGGACACATACAGCCTGAGACTACACTGTCAAGGTAGCAGGACTGGGCTCCTGGTCCTGCCTGAGAAGGGCAGGCCTCAAGTTCTTTTTTTTTTTAATTTTTTAAAAATTTTTTTTGGTTGTTGATGGATCTTTATTTATTTTATTTATTTGTATGTGGTGCTGAGAATCAAACCCAGTGCCTCATGCATGCTAGCCAAGCGCTCCACCACTGAGCCACAACCCCAGCCCAGGCCTCAAGTTCTGAGTCCACAGGGAGACCTGGCTGATCCCAAGGTCCTGAGGTCAGGCACTGCAGTTCACGATTCTTCTGGACAGATTTTCTCGAGGCTTGGAGGAACTCCGTGCTTCTCCGGGTAGAATGCACATTATTTAAGAGTTGACCTGGCCTTGCCTTACATATTTCTATGTCCTGGGAAAACTCCAGGGGGCCTTGAGCAGGTCCATGCATTGGGAAGGACCATAGCGTCCCCAACCCCAGCTCTAAGGAATGGAGGGTGTGTCCGGGGAGGTGCTTAACCGTAAGCAACCTCCACACACAGTCCTGTGAGGCCAGCGGGCCCAGGGGCAGCTCAGCTGGGCAGGGTGCGTGGCTTCACCTGCCCAACCTGGCTCCTCTTGATTGGGAGAATTCCAGTGCACAGAGATCCCTGGGCCCAAAGAATTTATTTTTATTTTTATTTTTTATTTTTTTGGTCAGAGCTTAGCTTCAAGCTCAGGGGTCCACACGGCTGGTAAGAACATGCGCTTGGCAGAGGAACCAACCAGGGCCTGAGTCTGTTGGTCGGCTTTGGTGAGGGATGCTCTGGGGCTCAATTTCCCCATCTGAGTCTCAGAGGTGGAACTAAGTGCACAAGAAGTTGGGGACATATTGCGTCAAGGACTGACTATTTTTCCTCCTTAATGACAAGTTCAGCACCCAGTGCCCACAGGCTGTGCCCTCTGCTTCTGCATATAGCCTCCCACCCCAAACACTGGCCACCAGCTCCCGGTTCCCTGCCTGGACAGAGGGTCTGTAGGGGGGGTAGTGGCTGCAATTGGGCCACGTGCTCTGCCTCAGTCCAAAAGCCACACTCACGTGACCATCGACAGTGGATTGATGAAATTAAGCACAGATGGCTACTTTGTTGTTGTTCTTTGAACTGACAGCTGCTGGTATAAAAATAAATTAAATTAAATTTCACATAAGTCAGACTTTTTTGTATTTTTTTAAAAACGATCTAAGTTTCTCCGTGTTGTTGTCGTTAAATTGTTTTCTTTCTTTCTAACATACGGAGGCAGAGAAAACTCCAGGGCAGTAGAAACAAGAATCACAAGACAACTGCTTGGTGTGACCCCCCGGATTCCAAGCAATCTCCTCCCTCCCACACCCCAGCGTTCTGAAAGGCCAGAGCTGTAGAGGGACAGGAGGTCGCACAGTCCTAGGTTTGAGTCCGTGTTGGCCACCGACTAGCCACGTGCCTTGGGGAGGTCATTCTGTTTCTCTGTGCCTCCCTCTCTGGGTCTTGGGATGCACGGGGTCTTGTGTCCGGCTCCTGTGTGCTCGGCTGGTTTGGGCTGCTCACCATTAGCTGCATGGCCTTGAGGGATTAGAGCACCTACGCTCACATGGAAGGGTCATCAGGAAGATTAAATGCAGAGTGTGTGGAAGGAGGCCTCTGCCATCCCATAACGTGCTCTCGAAACTGGCTCCTCCGCTGCTGGCCCCACCCACCCACTCAACCCACGTTCCTCCCTTCCCATTCTCACACCCTGGGTGCCTGGCCAGGCTCTGGGCATGGCCATTTGCATATAGAGAAGGAGGATGCTGGGCAGGTTACTAAGTGTCAATCTGGCCCTCCATCTCTATTCCCAGGTCCCCTTCCCCTTCCCCATGGCTGCTCCAGGAGTAGCTAGGTCTCAGACAGCCTGCCTCTGGCCACAGCCGCCTGCCCACTGGGAGTATCTAGCCAGGTGGCCAATCAGAAGTGACATATCTCCTGCCCGGTGGCAGAGAGAGAATGAGGCTGGCCAACAAGGAGGGGCAGACCAAGACGGAAGGAAGGCCCCCGTGGCCCTTGGTCCTGCACCCTGCCACGCCCTCGCCCACCCTGCAGCTCAGCTGTCCACCTGAGCCACGCGCCTCCTTTTCTGCCTATGCTGGCTCCAGTTTGTGGCTGTCACGACGACCACATTGCTCCATTATTCCCTTGCTGGCCAGCGGAGATGAGAATGTCCACTCTGGCCACCAAGCACACAGGGTGCAAAGGGACACCAGGGAGGAGGCTGCAGATCACACTTGCTGGACTCCCCACAAATGGAAAAGTGACTCTAACAAGGAGTGTCCAAGCTGCCTGGAGGAGATGGCTCTAGAACTGAGACAGAGGAAAGGGCAGCTGCAGACATGTGGGCAGGAGCTGGGGAGGAGGAAAGAGTCCGGGAAGCCTTCCACATGCATGGGGCGAGTGGGACAGTGGGGCAGGCAGGCAGGCCAGACCTGCGGTGCTGTGGTCAGGGCTGGAGAGAACACACACAGCTGCTCCTCTTTCAAGAGGCAGGGGCACCTGCCTCTAACTGGTCTCAGTGTTCCTTCCCACTGGGGTGGGCGTCCCAGGCTGCAGAGTCCTTAAGGATACACGCTCTGGGATCCCTGCTCCAAGCAGTCAGGCCAACTGGTTAGAGTTGGCACTTGGGGAAAATCTATCTGGCCATCCTGTTGCCCGTGACGGGAGGGTCAAGCTTGGCATGCACCACACGCCTACTCTCCCCAGGAAGCATGTGGCCCCGTGTGGATTGCAGCCTGCGCATGTTGGCAGCTGGGAGGGAGTAGGGGAGGCAGCGGGGAGACCAGTCAGGAGGCTATGGCAATGCAGGGGCGAAGAAGCAAAGATGGGGGGCGGGGGGGGGGGGGGGGGGAGACTCAGACCTGCATGGGTATGAAGAACAGGCAGGAGGAGCTGACTGGGCCAGGCTGACATCCAGAGCCTGGAGGCAGACTGGGCTTGGGCAGGTAACAGCCGACCCCCAGGACCATGCTGGAGCCCCACACCTTCCAAGGAGGCAGCGTCTCACCCCTTCCCAGATGGGGGACCTCAGGCAGCCCAGCAGATGGATGGGATTACAGAAGGCCTTAAGGTTGGGAAGGAAGACAAATTTCCCCCAAAGACGAGCTCACCCGCCCCCCCAAACACCTTTCTGAGAAACGAAAGGTAGGACCAGGGCATTCACCTGGCATTAAACAAGCTCCTGTCCTCTAGTGGGTCTCCAGCGCATTTGGGATGCTATAGCAAAACGCCTTAGACTGGTGGCTTATGAACAGCAGGAACGCATCTGTCACAGTTCTGGAGGCTGAAGTCCAGGACAGGCGGACTCCATGTCTAGTGAGGGCTGGTTCTGGCGTCTGGATGGCCAGCTTTCCACACAGCGGAAGGGGTGAAGGAGCTCTCGGGGTCTCTTTACGAGGATTCTAATTCCACTCATGAGGGCCCTGCTCTCATGACCTCTCCCCTCCCAAAATTCCACTTCCTATTACCATCACCTTGGGGTTAGGTTTCAACATACAAGCTAGTGGGGGACATATTTGGTCCACAGCAACAGCCTTACAAAACCATGGCTGCAGTCTATTTTTTAACCCTCACTGAAACTCCACTACACCCCCTCGGTGCGGAAGAAATTTCCCTCCCTCTCTGCTCAAGTGGGAGGGTGAGGCCCATTAGGAGGAGGCAGGGTTCTGTGTGAGCACCCCCAGCCACCCCTGAGGGTGGGCCCAAGGGCTAAAGCAGGACTCCTGAGTCCAGAGGGCCACTCAACAGAGGGGTCTCCCAACGGGCACAAGGCCGGTCTGTCCTACATGAGCACCAGGGATGAGGGCTCCTTGGATGAGACTGAAGTGCTGAAATCCAAATCTGTGGCCAAAAGATCACAGGAAGTAGGTTCTCAGGCAAGCTCAGCCTGGGGAAGAGGAGCACAGCTCTCCTTCCTTACAGCCCCGGGGACAGTTCAGGCCCTGAGCCACAGGGGCCCCAAGTCCTCCATCAGATGGGCAGTAGGTCATGGGAGCTGGGACTATGCCCAGGAGGAGCAGGACACAGGGTCTTCTGGCTTACAGCAGCTTCTGAGCAGTGCAGGTGGCCCAAGCAGTCTTCATAGGCAGGGCCTTTTCTTGCTCTGTGACATCAGCCCTCGCCCAGAGTCCCCAGACATGGAGCTGCTGTGACCCAACTTCAGGGGCCCCTCCTGCTGCCCTGTCTTTTTTTTTTTTTTTTTTTTTCTTTTGCTGGTACTAGGGATGAAACCCAGGGGCACTTAACCATTGGGCCACATCCCCAGCCCTTTTGTGTTTTTTATTTAGAGACAGGGTCTCATTGAGTTGCTAAGTGCCTCGCTAAGTTGCTGAGGCAGGCTTTGAACTCGCAATCCTTCTGCTCCAGCCTCCTAAGTCTCTGGGATTACAGGCATGTGTCACCACACCCAGCTGCCCTGCCTTTTGGTAACCATGGTGGGTACCCTCCTCCTCCCGCCTTGATGACAACCCCCAGCTCAGCAGAATTGCCCTGACAGAGCCTTTCCCACAGAGCGCTGACATGCTTTTATTTTTCCATGAAGAAAGTAGGGGATATGAGGGAGGAAGGTAAAACAGGAAGGGGCCCTGGGTCTACCTTCAGCTCTGCTAATTCTCTGTAGCACCCAGATCAGGCAGAGCATCTTCCTTCTCTTAACCTTGGTTTCCCAATTTGCAAAAAAGCATTGCACCAGGTAATCTTTTAGGTCTGAAACAGCTAGAGCTTTCTCCAATTCTAAAACATCTGTGTAACAACCAATACCATGACCGTGACAATGATAAATAGCAGTAGCATTTAGGGATGCTTCCCGTTGCCAGACACTGGGCTAACAGCTTGACCCTACATTTCAATCCCCATCACCAAAGGGGAGCTTTTGACCTTCCTTCCACAGGAGCTGAAGCCAAGGCTCAGAGGGGAAGTGCCACATCCACCAGTGACCGGGCCAGCATGGCCACCACCCATGGCTGCCTGCCCAGACTCATGGTGTTAAGTCCACCTGCAAGGCCATATCAGAAGTCCCTGCCCTCCCTGCCTCATGTGAGCTGGAGTCCTGTGGGTTCTCTGTGCCTGGAATCTCAAATATCAGACCACAGACACATCTGGTCCCATCCCCTCAGTCACAAGGTGAGGGAAGGGGTCCACTCGAGGCCTATGGGGCAGTAATCTGTTTTCTGCTGTTAACACAATACCAGGGATGGATAAGTCATAAAGAAAAGGGGGGTTATTTTGAGAGATGGCAGACCGTGTGCATTCTGGTTCCTCTCTCCTCTTAAAAAGCCACCAGGACTCCATCACGAGGACCCTGCAGTGATGCCCTTGTCTAACCCTAATCACCTCCCATATGTACCACCTCAGATTAGGTTTCTAGCCTCTGAATACCTCACAATGAGGATTAGATTCCCATGTGGACTTTAGGGGGGACAAACCATAGGGGGTAGCCAGTGAACAGAGGTACATCTGATAGAAACCCAGCTCAGAAAAGGAAAGAAAATGGTTTCTGTCACTTGTAACAGGCTCCTCACTAGTCAGGGCAGGTTACCATATGGAAGGGACCTCTGGACAGAATAGACAGACAGGCCAGAGCTGCCCCTGCAGCATTGGTCAAGGCCCCTCGGTGGCCTGAGTCTGCTTCCCCACCTGAAAAGTGGGATTACAACTGCTCTCTCCCACTATGGGTCAGCAGAGGCCCCAGTGGAGTAGCCCCAGGCACAACTCCAGACAATGGTGTATCATCAGGGATTCCTCCAGTCACCAAGGCCTCAGGACTATGGCTCCTCTCAGCTTGCTGCTCCAGGATGCCCTCAAGGCTCAGAAGTCCTGCCCAGGAGAGGGCCACCCTACTACCAAAACATCAGGCCTTCAGGAAAGGCAGAGTCATGCACCAGAACCAAGAACCTCCTCAAAGGGGCCAGTCCTCAGGGCTGAGGCTCCCGCGACGTGGCCAGAGAGCCTGGCAGCTGCCTGTCCCAAGAGCACCAAGAAAAGAGGATTTCAAGTAAATTAAAAACAAGCATGTGTGTTTCTCTTTCGCCCATCTGTGGCAGTTTCTCGAAGCACCAGCTCTTGGGGGGGTGGGGACAATACGGAAGTAGAATGCCTCTTGGAGAAGCTGGAAAAATTAGCAATTAGGAGGGAAAATTGTAATGAGAAAATGAGCCTTAATAAGGCAAACACAATACTGCTGTGGCTTTTTTCTTGCTCTCTTGCCGCAAACAAGCGGTGACTTCATGTCTGGGTTTCTCTGCTTTCCTGTGGCAGAGCCAACTGGGAAAGAGCTAGAGAAAAATGTCTTCATTGTCCCTAGACAGTGTCCCTGGCATCTGGGAAAGAGAAGGCCTGTGTAACTGTGATGTGCAAGAGACCCCTACCAGCCGCCATTTGTGGACCACCTACGCTGCTTTTGGCCCGGCATAAGTCACCCCCACACTTCATCAGTCAGGATGGGCTAGGTTGTGCTGCGATAACAACCCCAAACTCTCAACAACAAAATGCACCTCTCACCCACACTGTATATTCAGCTGGGGTTGGCAGGGGAGCTTGGCTCATCATGGTCCTTCAGGGACCTAGAGCAGCCGGAGAGACCATGTTGATTCATGCCTGCCCGGCTGTCATCATGTGGGGGAGAGGACAGTGACTCTCTCACTGCCTTTTAAAGCTCTCACACAGAGGACATATTCCTCACTTGCACATATTTCATTTACCAAAGAAGTCCCTTGGCCACATTTAACTTCAAGGTGGCAGGGAACTGCATTCCAAAAGTGCACCCAAAAGGGCAGCTGGGAAATGTGTGACCAACCTTAATGACTTCCTCTTGTGTGTCGTCTAGCCTCCCCACAGTAGATAGAGTAGCAATGAATGGGACCAGCCTCACCTGACCAATGGAAACCCTGACTCCAACCAGCTCATCCACTCATTTAAATACTCGTTCAGTCCTGATCATTCACACATTCATTCACCAATTAAGCATGCCTTGACTCCTTGATTTCCTGTCATTCATTCAACGTTCAGCCAACATTCCTTGAGAGCGAGCATTGTGCTAGGCCCTGGGGACGCTGCAGTGAATAAACACACTCAGCCCTGCTTCACGGAGCTTATGTTCCAGAGGGAGGCAGACGAATAAGAAAGCAAGTGAGTAAACAAGAAAAGTATGGAGATTTTGAAGAAGGCTAGGAAGGAAATTATTAGAACAGTGAGATAAGCTTGCTGCAAGGATGAACGGTACACACATGACCGACAGAAACCTTTCCAGCCTGATCCTTGAAGAGCCAACTCAAAGGCCCCCCAGGAGGCCACGAGTGGGCACAAGGGCACTGGAATCAGAAGCTTGCTTGCAGGATCTGGCTGCACCATCTCCTAAGCTATGGTCTTGGGCAAGTTAGTTAATCTCCATCTTTATAAAGGGCACGAGGAAGCTTACCATTAAGGGCTTTACCTCCTTCAAAGATACTTTAGACAAAATGTGCAGCATACGCCAGGTAGCCAGTACACATTCAATACACAAGGGCTCACGTGCTCTGATATGACCAGCCACAGAAACCTGGTTAGGTGAAAGGAAGGAAAAGGATCCTAGAGTTCGCTCCCAAGCAAAGAAAACTGCACCCAAGACTGGATGGGGGCCAGGCTCTGCTCCTGCTCGGCTGCCTCTCTAGCATGGGCAGTTGGGAGTTGGGGTTTTCAGCGCCCTCAGATCCAAATTCCCAGGCCTTTAGGGACCAGCAGACAGACATCCTCACTATAGAAACTCTTTTATAAATATTAATGCTGATCAATATCTCTGGGACTCACAATATGTAACTTAAACAATCTGTCTGGGGAGGCACGCAATTCACTAGGAGTGACATTGCTGAAAGTCTATACCGGGCCGGCTGTCGTGTCACAGCTTCTAGTCACCTCCAGAGGCCTGATCTTGGTCCTGGTCCAGGGATATCCTGAGTTCTCATGTGGGGGCAGTACTACGATTTGGAAATTCAGTTGCAGGGTGCTGGCTGGGTACCAGAAGCTGCTGGGGAAGGTAGGGAGCTGTACCCTCTCATGATGAGCGCACAGCAAGCAGAAATCCGGGAGACATCCCGGGCACCCCTAGTGAGCAGCCTTCCAGAGCATTTATAGTTCCCCAAGACGGACTCTGATTGGCTCAGGCTATTACACTGTGGTATGGGGCATTCCTATTGGCAGACCTCACATCCGCTATGGACATCTTTGACTCCGCCCACAAGCTTTGAACCAATCAGCAGGCAGTCCGCCTATGGCTGTGGCTGTGCTAGCCAGGAGCTAGGTGTGGCACTGTCCAAAGCAGGTGCTGCTGGCCCTGCTCTGAGGCCTTGTGGCCGGACACAGGCCAGGGTGAAGGGAACTTGGAATCTTGGCTGCCACCACAGCTAACTTCCCAGTGATCCTGGACATGTCACTTCCTTTCTCATCTGCAAAACGGGACAAATAGTTGGAAAAATTATTGCTGGCTCTGCCAGGATCACCTTCCCACATGCTCAGGGACTTCTTCCTGGCCGGTTCTGGAACATCACATGCATGAGACTTTGAGGAGACCAGTGGAGGGGAGTCAGTGGGATGAAAGGGAACTGCAGGGTGGTGGGGAGCCTAAAGCACCTAACCCTACATACACCAAGTGGGCTGTTGGACGGCAGCACCCCTGTACCCTCAATTATAAAACCGATTCCTCTCCATCTGGATTTTCAAACTTTGTGCAAGCTAGCAAAGCCCCAGCACAATACCTGCTGTGGACAGAAGGTTTCTCTGCCAACGAAAGACAAGCGCTGCGAATTAAGGCCCGGAGAAGCGGAGTGTTTCCGGCCCTCCCGCTGCCAAGCCAGTCCCTTCCATCCGGGACAGGCCAGAGCAGGAGAAACAGCTGGGCCGCCTGTGCAGTGCCAGTTAATGGGAGTTATAACTTCTCCAGGCCTCCATGTAGAAACGGGAGTGATGTACATAATTTATGGGGGTCTGGGTCTGCGCAGCCAGGCTGGGCACCAGATCGCTGTTGGACGGATATGAGAGAATGGAAAAGTGCCCCAGGCGGCCTGCCCAGAGCTGCAACCCTATTCTTTGGGAAGCTGAGCGTCCAGGAGCTAGAGGAAAGCCCTAGAGCTAATGCTTCTCTGTACTGTACCTCCTGGGGTGACAGGGCAAATGGTTTTACCTGGTTTCCACTGGTTTTATTATTGGTGGCAGCTCAGAGTCACCAGTCCAGCTGAGGAGGGCCATTCGAGCAGCTATGAGGTTCCCTCAGTGTCTTCAAACCCAACTCCTAGCAGAGTATTATTCTCACACACACAAACACACACACACACACACCACTAGACTATCATCTCCATGAGGATAAAGATCCTTGTGGATTCTGTTGATTGCTCCCCTCAGCATCTAGAATAGGGTCAAGTCCATAGCATGTACTCAATAAATTCTGTATTTGTTGATTGATTGAGAGAGCTGGGGACCTCAGCAGGAATGAGGGCGATGATGTGGAAGAGTTGAAAGAGATAGGACTTTGACTCAGTTCTACCACTGAGCTGCAGTGTGGCCTTGAATGACTTAAACCTCTTTTTAATTCTGAACCTTTGTTTCCTTCTGTAAAATGGGAATAATTGGATTATTCTTTACAGATCCTAATGGGGGATCTACCATGGGCAGCTGGCAGGACTGGTAGGGGGCCATGGGACCCCCCTCAGGAACCAAAACAGGTTAAGGAATTCAATCCATAGATTTCCTGGATGGAGGAAACACCCCCGACCCCCAGGACATTTAGTAAGGTCTAAGGACATTTTTGGTTGTCACACTGTGCAGTCCAGGGATGCTGCTAAACATCCTGCAGTGCACAGGACAGTCCCCCACAACAAAAGACTCCCTGACTTAAAATGTCCATAGGCTGAGGAGGAGAAATCCTGGTCTAGACCACGGAGGGCCTTCTGAGCCTCAGGTTCCCTATCCATAAAATGGGGAGATGAGGAAATCACACCAAGGTAGAGCTATACTCAAGCAGAGCCTTACAAGCCCCCAAATCTCTCAGAGCCAGGGGGCTGTTGGAGAAGAGGGTATAGTGAGCAGGGGGTGCCCCACCTCAAGGTGTTCTCCTGAACTCCTGGGGGAGCAGGTGAGTAAAATAGCTCATGGGGAGACCCATTCTGTCTTCCTATGTAAAGCAACTCAGGAACAGAGATGTGAGGGACAGTGGCAGCCCTTATCAGTGGTGCCTGAGCAACTTAGCATATCACAGTTCACAGAGCAGTCTCTTTAAGGACCAAGCACAGGAACCCGCCTTCACTCCTGCGAGCTCCATAAACTGAGCTTTCCTAGACGGGCTCTGTCCCCAAAGGGCAGAATGGGTTCTGCCCAAGTGTGACACTCTCAGGTTTCTGGACTGGGATTGCCAGGTATCAGAACCACCCAGGGTTCTAGGACCACCGACTCTGAGGTTCCAGAACTGCCATCAAGGATTCTAGAGCAGTGGCTCTGGGACTCCAGAACTGTGACCCCTGGCACTGTAGCACTCCAGAACCAGACCTAGGGGTTGAAGAAGTCAAAGTTTCAAGGACGACAGTTCCCTGCTTGTAGAAGCATGAGCTCTAGTGTGCCACACCATGCTTAGGGGGTCAGTCTACGCAGATCAGCAGGAAACCGCGGTTGCCAGCCTGGCAGGACTGGCACATTTGAAATCACATGGCTGACCACAGTGCTGAAATCCAGATGTCCAAATGCCAGGCTTTCCTACTAGAAGTCCACTTCCCAAGGGATCATCTTGCACCCCAAAAGGTCCTCACAGGCCCTGTGCACCGGAGGGGGAGTCTTTGGGGCTTGGGGCCCCCACTAGTGGGGACACAGCTGAGCCATTTTGTCCAGGAGTCTGCTTGGAAAGAGCCCTTGTGCTCAATAATGCATTCCTCCAAATGAGGACATCCATCAGGTGGCAGAGACAGCCCGCGCCCCCTCCTGGGTCAGGCCAGGACGACACATCTGTCCTAGCACAAGGCACCGGCTGCCTCTCTGAGCCCTGCAGCTTCCCCAGCCCACAGGGGCCTTTTGTGAGAGAACAGCTCAGCCAGCCTGACAGGCCCCATCCCTCTGCCCAGCAGCCTGAATATTCTATGGGCTTGAATAATGCAGCTCTCCCCCATCGAAGGGAACCAACTGGGGCTGCTAGAAAACTGCAGAGAGAAAGGGTGATGGGGTCCCAATTGTTTTTGCAGTCCACAACTTCTTTGAATGCAAGAAGTGGATTCCAGCTAGGCCAGGGAGGAGGCCTGTTAGATGGGACAGCAGGGCTGAGACACCCCCAACCTCCGTAACATTGGAAGGCCCCGTGAGTTGGAAAGAAAAGGGGCATGGAGTAAAGCTCATGCGGGTTCAGATCCTGGCCCCACAATGTACTAGCTGCGGGTCCTTACATGAGTCACTTAACCTGGCTTAGCCTTAGTTTCCAAATCTGTACCTTGAGGATATTGTCTTGGAGATTTAAATGAGGCTGGATGGGACGAGGAACGTGCCAGCTGGAGATTTGAGCATGCATCCACCCCACCTTGTCCTCCTCTCCTTCCTCCTCCATCCCCACCATCACCTCACCATCCTCATCAGTCTCCAGTCCCCAGGACAGAGGTGCAAGAACCACCTTCCTCCCTTGTGTTCAGCATGCTCTTCCGGAATGCTGCAGAGAATACATTTGGCCAACATATTTGAGGACTGGAAAGGACTGCAGGAGACAGAAGGAAGCAAAAAAAGAGCCCCAAACCTGCACCGCAGCTCTTTTTAAAAAATCCTTTGTCTTTTAAGTACAAGAAAACAGCACACACTGATGCACTTGGAGCCATCAAGACATAACTACAAAGCTAACGGCCTTCTCACCAAGCCCCTTAAGACCACCAGCATTAACACTGGAAGAAGGGACTTTCCTCATACATGAACACACAGATTAACGTCCTTGTCCACTGTCAATCAGGGTATCATCTTCTACAGCTGCCATAACAAAGTATCACGTACTGAGTGACTTAAACGATGTTAAGTTATTGTCTCACAATGGCCTGATGTCGGAAGTCTGAGATACCGTGTGGCAGAGCCACAAAGGGTTGTCCCAGGCCACTCTCTGAGCTTCTGGTAACTCCTTGGCTTGTGGCTCACTCTGTGTGTGTGTCTGCATGTATAGGTGTGTCTGTCTGTCTTCAAACGTGCCCACTGTCCCTCAGTGCGGACCTCATCTTAACCAATCACATCTGCAACAACCCAATTTCCAAGTAAGGTCACATTCTGTGGTACTGGGGCTAAGGCTTAAACATGTGAGTTTCGGGGACACAAGATTCAACCCTTTAATACTTCATAACTTTCTATTTTTACTTAAGCATTTTTCACACAAGTTCTTCCAGGTCAAATTTTTTTTTGGGGAAAAAAAAACAACTAAAAACAGCCTTACTGAGATAGAATGGACTCATTGAAAGGTGACAATTCAATAATTTTTAGTAACTCACAGATATGTGCCATTATCACCACAGTCAGCTTCAGAACACTTACTGTGTAGATACGATTCACTCCCTTACCATTCACCAGCACCCCTGTCCCCCACCTCCACTGTACATTGTGTCTCTATGGAGACTTCAAAACGTGATCTTTTGTAGCTTCTTTACTCGGTTATAGGGACCACAGCAGAAATTACAGCATGTATCTGTATTTCATTCCTTTTTATGGCCAAATAATACTCCATTGTATGGAAACCTGCTGCTCTGAGTTCCAAAGAGTTGCACATTTTGTTTAACCATTCATCAATTGGACATTCAGGTTGCTCTAATCTCTTGGCTATTATGAATAATGTTGCAATAAAAATCCCTGCATTGGTTGTATGGACATATGTTTTTACTCCTTGGGGAGATACTGAGGAGTAGAATTGCTGGATCACATGGTAACTCCGGTTTAATCACTAGAGGAACTGACATTTTTTAATAGTGGCTGCACCAATTAACCATCCCACCATGGCATAACCATCCCAGTAATGCCTGGTGGCTACAATTTCTCTGTACCCTAGTTATCACTTGACTTTTGAATCTAGCCACCTCGGGATGTAGGTGGTTGGTCTCACCGTGGTGTTGATTTGCACCACCCTGAAGAGTCTAAAGATGTTGAGCATATTTTCATGTGTTTTATTAGGTCATGTGTATATCTTCTGTGAAGAAACATTTTAGTATCCAGTTCTATGGTTCTTTATATGTTGTAGATACAAGTTCCTCAGCAGAAAATGATTGGCAAATATCCTCTCCCATTCCATGAGCTACCTTTTCACTTTACTGATAGTGTTTTTTGAAATTGAAATTTTTCAAAATTTCAAAATTTTTCAATTATCTTTTTTTGTTTTGTTGTTCATGTTTTTGGTGTCATGACTATAAATCCAGTGCCAAACAGAAGTCAAGATTTACCCTCATACTTTCTCCCAAGAGTTATAGAGTTTTCATTTAGTTCAGGTCTTTGATGTAGGTTGAGTTAATTCTTGTACGTGGTGGGATGTAAGAGTCCAGCTTCCTCTTCTGCCTGTAACCATGTAGTCATCCATCCCATCACCCTAACTGAAAAGGCTCCTCTCTCCTCACTGCATGAATAGTATTGGCACCTTCATGCACAACCATAGACCATAGATAGACCTGGGGTTATTTCTCGGCTCTTGATTTTGTTCTGTTGGTTGATGTGTCTATCTTTATGTTGGTACCACACAGTCTTTTTTTTTTTAATATTTTTTAGTTATAGATGGACACAATGTCTTTATTTTATTGCTTTGTATGTGGTGCTGAGGATCGAACCCAGGGCCTCACCCATGCGAGGCAAGCGCTCTACCACTGAGCTACAATCCCAGCCCCCCCCCACAGTCTTTGTTGTAGTAAGTTTTGAAATCTGAGTCTTCCTATTTATTTCTCTTCTTAAAGGTTGTTTTGGCCCTTCTAGGTTGCTTGAAATTACACATGAATTTTAGAATCTTCTTAGCAATTTCTACAAAGAAGTCAGTTGGGATTCTGATAGGGATTGCATAGAATCTGTAGATTACTTAGGCATTATTGACATTTTAATGACACCAAGTCCATGAACATGGGATGTTCATTTACATCTTTAGTTTCTTTCAACAATGTTTATAGTTTTTAGAGTATAAGTCTTATGCTTTTTTGATAAATGTATTCATAAGTGTTTTATTGCTTTTAATACCATTATGACTAGAATAGCTTTCTGAATTTCATTTTCAGATTGTTCTGAATCTGTATGGCATCATCTATTAATTTTACTCAAACTCTCTTATAACTGATGTGATTTTTCTCTTGGCTTTCACGATTTTCTCCTCATTCTTGGCTCTCTGTAATAGTACCATGGTGTGCCTATATGTGGATCTCTCTATATTTATCCTCATCAAGTTTGTTGAGCTTTCTGAATGCTTAGTGTTATTCAAAAAATGGGTGAGTTACCAGCTTTTGTTTCTTGAGTTAGCTTCCTGCCACATCCCTCCTTTTGTGCTCCTGTGCACTGAGGTTGGCCTCACATTTCTCTGAGCTCTGTTCACTTTTCTTCATTCTTCTTCCTCTCTTTTCTTCAGATTGCATAATCTCTATTAAACCATCTTTCTTCAAGGTTGCTGAGACTTTTTTTCTGGAGCCCAAATCCACTGTCAATGTCTTCTAGTGGATTTTAAATTTAGTCATTTTGGCTTTAACGCTCATTACTACTGAAACTGATGTCTGTACCTGGAACTGATGTCTGTACCTGGCATTGGGTTTAATCCTGTTTCCTTCCAGATGACAGACAGTTGTGTCAAACCACTTGTTAAATAATCTGTTTTCTCTTTGACTGAAGTAATGTTGTCCTAATACTATTTACCTACAGATATTCACATCTGTTTGTGAACTCTCTTTTTTTCCTCCTTGCTGATTTCTGGGCCAGTTCTCTGTTTATTTGGCCAGAGGAAATTTTATTATCTAGAAGGGCAATTCTCTCCTAATTGTCCTTCAAATTTTTCTTGCTGAATCTTTAGTACTTATTTGTCCACATAAACTTTGAAAATATTTTGTCAAATTCACCTTCCAAAAAATAATCTGTAGGAATTTTCACTGGAACTGCATCAAAGGTATGTATTAATTTCAGGAGTGTTGTTCTATCAGTGATACTTTTCTCTCCAATGGGAACACTATGTCTGGATAGGACCTGGGTGAGGGAAGGCTCTGCATTCACACATCATGCTGAGTCTTAACCAGATGGTGGTGCATGTGGGCTTGTGGCTTGTTCCTCTTTATATACTCATGCACTTCCACAAATACTCTATTGTATAGACTCACCATTTATCCATGTTTTGTATTCTATCATTTTAAAATGTGGCTTTGTTCCCATCATGAATGTGATGAGCTTTCCATTTCTGTTTCTGGTTATTTCTAACATAAGAAAAGCTATTTGGTGTTTATTTATCTAGTATCCAGCCTCCTTGGCTTTTTGCTGTTGTTGAGTCACTTGAATGCTGTAGCTACATAATTATATCATCTGTAAACAAAGACAGTTTTGTCATTTTTTCAAGTATATAGATCACCCTTGCTCCTTTTCTTTTCCATTTGGATTAGCTAGAACAGCATTCAATAACAGCAGTGGTTACAGGCCTCCCTCTCTTGGTCATAACTTTAACGGCAGTGGCTTTAGAGATTCTATTTGTTGTTTGGTTTAGTTAAAAGGGCTTTCCATGTTTAAGTTTAGTTTCCTGATATTCCTGATATGTTTAGTTTCCTGATATTCCAATCTTATTTAAGATTTATAGTTTAAAATGTGTATTTGGGGGCCAGACAGTATAAACCTGGATCATAAGTTACTAGATTTTTTTTTAATATTTTTTAATTGTAGATGGACACAATGTCTTTATTTTATTGCTTTGTATGTGGTGCTGAGGATCGAACCCAGGGCCTCACGCATGCGAGGCAAGCGCTCTACCGCTGAGCTACAATCCCAGCCCAAGTTACTAGATTTTTAACCTTAAAGAACTTACTCTAACTTCTCCATTTCTATCTGTAAAGTGGGGGTAATAATAACATGGATCTTGTAGCATTATTTCAATGGTTGTGTTACTTCTCTGTCTTCTGACTGCCAGGGTGGCAAATGAGAAGTCTGATTTTAGCCTATAGTCTTTTCATAAGTGGACTTTTTCCCAGAATTTTGAAATATTTTAAAAGTTTCCCCTGGAAATTAGGAATGTCACCAGGCCAATACTGCCTGAAACTTGGTGTGTCCTTTCTCTCTGTAAATGTTGGTGATTTTGCTGAGAAGGAAGAGGTAATGAACACAGAATCCTGTGCCAAGTCATGACATCATTCAAATAGAGTGCCCATTAAATTTTTTTAAAATTCTAGACAACCACATTTTCAACTATTGATGACAATGTGGAAACATGGGAACGTCACATTGGTGGGAGTCCAAATTGCCTATGTCACTTTTTACACATAGTGAAACTGAAGGAAGGAAATCTCCTATGACCCACCAGATCCACCCCAAGATGTCTATCATCAAGATGGTGGCCCAGAGCTTTGGATGAATAGCACTGTTATGATGAAAAAAAGCAACTGAAACCATCAGAAGAAAGGATCCATAAATTGTGTTATATTTATAAGACAGAAACACTACACTACAGTGAAAAAGAAAGAGCTGTTATATACACAAAGGGATAATCCCAGGAACCTCATATTAAGCAAAAAGAAAAATAAAATCCAGAGGAAGAATATACACAAAATTATTCAAGTATATTAGATTCAAAACCATGCACAACTAAACAATGTAATAATGTTCAGGGCCTGTGATAAGGCAATCAAGAACAAGCAAGAGAATGACCAATGAACAAGTATCAGGGTGCATCACTGCCTTTGAAGGAAGGAAGAGGATAGGACCCTCGGGCTTCCAAAGCAATGTACTGCCCTGTGTCTTCAACTGGGCGGTGGGTGCCTGAGGGCTTATGGACTGTTACTCTTTATCTACTTACGCATTTCCATAAACAGGCAGGGAGAAAGTTGGACAGGTTTGCTGTGGAAGGGAGCACAGGAAAAGGCAGGGGCGGTGGGGGCTTAGCACGTCAAGGTGGGGGTAGGACTGTCCACCCAGGTGCATTGTTTACAGAAAATTTCAAACATAATAAAACTGACCCAAAGTCAGTCTGCTTTTTATATCACCACGTGCTTGTCGCTCTTTCCAGTCCCCCATCTCCACATGTGCCTGCAGCTCTGTACAATGTCTTGCATCATGCGCCCTGGACCAAACCTGCCGCTCTGAGTTCCAAAGAGTTGCAGCAGTTAGCATCGAGTTCCAATAACACAATCATCCACAGACGTGTGTATGTGTGCTCAGCATGCTCTGTCACCTACCCTTTAATAAACACGGGTGTCTACGTGGAAATCGATTCTACTGCCCCTGAAACACAGACTCAGCTACACCCAAGCCTGGTCCACATGTCTCCTCCCTGTCCCTACCCTGGGGACACACCAGGCTTTCTATATCTGGTCCCGAGCCTCCTACCTGACAACTGCCCTCGATACCCCCTACCCCTACCACATGGCACAGGGGCCACAGTCAGACAAGCCTCGAGCAAGACCTGAGCAGGCCTTCATGCCCAGCTGTCTTCCCCACGTTCAGACCAGCCCTGCTCCCAGCCTAGTCCTGGTGCCTCCTCCTGCCAGGCTGCCTTCCCCGGGGGAGCCTGGAAAACCTACCCATCCTGCAAAGGCCCCAGAAGCTATGCGCTCCACAATGAGTGAGCGGCTCCTTCCAAATCTGCTCTACATCGTCCCGTGGGGACCCAGAGGAAGGTCCTCACCCCAGCACTGCCACTCAGCTAGTAACAAGGGCAAATAAAGGGAATGGGTTTTACTAGTGCAGGACTTTCTATTTCATGGAGGACCTTCGGGAGGAAGGAGGAAGCCTGTGACTTTGTGGGACTCAGGCAGGAGATGTGGCACCACGGAGGACCAAGCATTAGGAAGGAACCCTGACTCCACCCAAGACAGTCTCAGCCACGTGGTGAGCTTAGGTGCCACCTCTTTAGAGAGCCAGTTCATGACTCAGCAAATAGTTACCACACACCTTCCCAGGGTCAGGTCTCAATGCCAAGGTAAATGTTTTAGGCTATTTTAATATCCCAATAAATCCATAAATGCCACGCAACCCCAATCAAAATCTGATCAAGATTTTAATAAGACTTGACAAGCGGATTCTAATATTCAGGAGGGAGAGTAGACGTTCAAGAATAGCCGAGACAGCTTGAAAAAAGAAAAAACAAAGAGGGGAATTTTGCCCGACAAGATGTCAAAGCATATTATAAAGTAATTTTAATAAATATAATGTGATATTAGCACATGAATAGCTAAATAGATCTTTGAACAAAAATAGAAGATCGAAAAACAGACACATGTATGTACTGGAATTTAGTATATGAATAAAGATGGCATTTCAAATCAGTGGGAAAAAGGCAAATGATTTGATAAGTGTTGGAACAATTTACTACCTAGAAAAAATTAAACTAAAATCCTCCCTAGCACCATTAACAAAAATTAATAGAATAAAGACACAAATATTTTCTTTTAAAACTACAAAAGCAGTAGAAGAAAACAGGAAAACACATTTATGACCTTGAAGAGTTTTAAACAAGATTTACTGAAAAGCAAAATGTCAAATTAAACCACAGAATTTTAAAGTCTGTGGTTAAGAAGTATCAGATAAGAAAATATTTACAACAAAATACATACATTTACATGAACATATATAATGTACTTTCTACATATATAGCAAACATATGTATGCGTGTATATATACCTACATATGCATATGTGTGTAAGAAAGGATTAGTATTCAAAATACATAAAGAATTCCTACAATAAGAAAATAGGAAAAGGGTATGAACAGACAAGATACAGAATAAGAATTATAAAGGGTTACTACACATACTAAAAGATGCTCAACTTATTAGTGAAAAAGGGAAATGCAAATTATTTGACATTTTTTCCATCAGATTGGCAAGAATTTAAATGTGCCAATATCAAGTGTTGGAGAGCACATGGGAAAAGGCTCTCTCTGCACTGCTAGTGAGATTATAAATGGGTGAAGTACTTTGGAGACCAATTTGGCAATGTCTACTAAAATTTAATAAACAGCCTGCTTGCCTTCCTTTTTTCTTAAATATTCAGTCCAAAAGCTGTTGGGTAAGACTGAGTGAGGTAGAGGCCCTCCTCCCAGAGCAAGGAGAGTAGCAGCTGGATATGGGGCCCAGGAGGCCAAACAGAATAGGAGGGGTCCACACCAGGCAAGACTTCCCAGGTTGAGGGCTCATGACATGGGGCATCAAAGGCCCAAGTGGGGTGAGAGGGGCATGTGCCACCCCACTTGAGCTATCGGAGATGCCACAGAGATAGTAAAACCCCCACACATGGGAGTGACAATGGGCGTGTGTTGGAACCCAGGCACGGTGCAAGGGGCATCCAAAAAGGATGGTAGTGGCAATGGCAGACTGATGGTGTACAGAGGACTGCTAGATAAGGAAATGCTGAGATAATAGGATAACAGGGGGCTGGGTTCTCACTGCTGGAGGAGGGACTTACAAATAAGGAAAGGAGGAACACTAGGATGGATGCTGTGGTGACAGACTAGAACTGTAGGCATGGGTTCGTGGTCACTGTGTGGAGATAAATGGATGCTACAGTTTGGATATGAGATGGCTCCCCAAAAGCTCATGTGTTAGGTGATGCAAGCATGTTCAGGAGTGAAATGATTAGATTAGACAGTGGATTAATCCACTTGATGGATTAATCATTTGAATGGATTAGGCAAATGGGGTGTGGTTGCAGGAAGCAGATCACTAGGGATTTGCCCTTGGGGATTATGTTTTGTCCCCGGGCCTCACTCTCTTGCTCTACTTCTTGGCTTCCGTGAGCTGAGCAACTCCTCCTCCTTGACCTTCTGCCATGATGCTCTGCCTCCTCTCAGAACCAGAGCAATGGAGTCAGCAGACCATGAGCCCAAAATAAATTTCTCCTCCTCTAAGTTGTTTTTTTTTCAGGTATTTTGGTCACAGTATGAATTTCTTTTATGTAGAAATAAAAATGTAAATGGGTATATGTGGATGTGTGTGTGATCAGTTTTGTATACTGAGAGGGCTGTGACACTGATGTGCCAATAGTAATAAGCACACCTAGCATCCAGAACTTAGCTACTAATACAGAAGTTTCCTCTTATCACACTTTGACTTTCCAGTTTCAGCTACCCACAGATAACCATGGTCCAAAAAATTAAGTGGAAGATTCCAGAAATAAATAATTCATAAGTCTTAAATTGCATACTGTTCTGTACAGCATGATAAAATCTCATATCATCCTGCTCTGCCTCTCCCAAGACATAAATCATTACTTTATCTAGAGTATCCTTACTGTATATGCTACCTGCCTGTTCATCATTTGGTAGCTGACTGTCAAAGTATCACAGGGCTTGTATTCAAATTTACTCTTACTTTACTTAATAATGTCCCCAAAGTACAAGAGTAGTGTTGCTGGCAATTCAGATATGCCAAAGAGAAGCTGAAAAGTGCTCTCTCTAAATGAAAAATTGGAAGTTCTCAACTTAATAAGTAATGGAGAAAAATCTACTGAGACAATAAGATCCTTCAAAAGATAGGAAGAAAGAGAAACTACATTCACATAACTTTCATTAGGTATATTGTTAGGAGTTTTCTATTTTATTATTATTTGCTGTTAATCCCTTGTGGTGCCTAATTTATAAATTGAAATTTATCACAGGTAGGTATATATAGGAAAAGCATAGCATTTATAGGGTTCAGTACTCTCTGTGGTTCCAGGCATCCACTGGGAGGTCTTGGAACGGGTCCCCTGAGGATAAGGGAGAGCCTCTGTGCTGTGATAAAAGGATGGGGGACTCCTCAGAGAAGTGGTTGACGCATAGCAAGGAAGAGAGAGAACAAGATAGACCTGGGACATCTTCACGTGAAAGAAGGAAAGGAAACTCTGGAGAAGATGACACAGGGTCAGTCTGAGAGGTTCCAACCCCGAGTCAGGAGCCCTCTGAGTACCTAAATAAGTAAAGGTTGCAACAGACCAGGCATGGCTATTTACCTGTCACCTCGCCACCACTACCAGCACATGTGCAGACACACACACACACTCACTTACTAATTACAGAGGAAAAAGAGTAACTCTGCCTTTGGCAAAAGTAGCCCTTAGCCCTTAGTGTCCCTGGCTATGGGACACATCAAAGCCCTGTGCCAGCTGATGAGTGCAAGGAGCAGAGCACAGCCACTCTTCTTGGACTCTTCTTGGATGTCCTGACAGAGGCAGCCCTGAACTGAATGGTGACAGAAGGGACACACTCCTGTGAAGGGGTATTCTGCAAAATAACCGTCCTGTAGTCCTCAGAAAGGTCAGGGCCACGTGGGGGGGGGGGACTTTGGCACAGCAAGGCAGATGAAGCTTGAAGCACTACAGCCAAAGGCAAGCCCTGACCCTGGGTCCCCTGCCATAGAGGGCATGGGGGACAACTGGGGAATTCCAGGTGAGGTCCGGTGGTTGGATGGCGGCATAGTGCCACAGTGTCCTGATCTGCATGGTTGGGTAGGAACGAGTAAGACAGTGTCTTCGTTTGCAGGAAAAACAAAAACAAAACAAAACAAAAGACCCACAAACGAGTATTTAGGGGGTGGGATGATAGGGCATTGCGTCAGCACCTTCAAATGCGAGGTTCAGGGAAAAGAAGTCTGTGCTGTTCTCACTGGGATTGTGGATGTAGCAAGGAAAGGGCAGCCACCAAAGGGCCACCTGGCTTTGCCTTGCTCACCACTGACGTGCTGGTGCACGAGGGGCACTCATGGAGGGTCCTGCCTAGGGGCTGGGAGTCACAAGGCTGCCTGCTTATCAGAGAAGCCTTCCTCCTAGAAGGTGCGCGTCCTCAGAGCCCTGGAGGGGCTCCATGACCGTGATCGTGACCGGAGCAAATTCCTGCACCCACCTCCACTTCACTTTTCTGGTTGAAAATGAAAACAAAATTAAAAGGATTGGGCTCGACAGTCGATCCGCAGGGGTGTGGAGGGGCCTGGCAGCCCAGCCGCCCCAGCATCCCGCAGCCCCACCCTGGGCCCCAGACCATGCCCTCTCCGCTCTGCCGAGCTGCGCCCAGGGCTGGCTGCTGTTCCCCAGAGCTAGGTGGTAGAGGTGGGCACGTCACAGCCACCACCCACAGGGCACCTGCTTTGAGGATCCCAAGAGAAGAAAGAGACTGTCAGCTGCCCCAGGTCAAAGCACGAAGCCATGAGACTGGACGTGGCGGGAGGCACATCTGTCCCACGCAGCGGTGCACCCTGGTGCCTAGCACAGTGCCAGGCACACAAGGACAGGCACAGCGACAGATCCCTCCACTACAAGCAGTCGAGTCTCTGCAGAAGAATTTGATGTGACTCATAAAACAACCTTGTGAAGTAGGTGCTATTCCTGCCCCGTTTTCTTCATGAAGAGGCTGAGGCAAAGCAAGGGGAGAGCCCTTGCCCGGGTCCCTGTGATTGGAACCCAGGCAATCCCAGTCCTCCATGGGGCCTTCCCAGCGAACGCAGGAAGGAAAGGAGGGAGGGAGGCAGGAGGGAGCACACAGGCTGGGGCAGCCCTTGCTCCTGGACCCCATCCATGCTCCACTACTGACTGTGGCCAGCATGTCGGCTGCCAAGGCTCCTATGCAGTGGAGAAGGCACTGATGAGCACCCGGAGCCTCACGCTAGCCCAGCGGGATTTACATTTTTTTTATTAAAAATGTCACGGGAAGTCCACCTGAACATTTGAAGCCACTGCCAAGAGTATACACGTTTGATATTAATTAAAGCTAGAGATGACAGCCCCCAGAAAAGGAATAATTTTCTTCTCTTGGATAAATGACCTTTCAGGAGAGCGTGTTCTGCAGTTCTGCTGGGTCATTACCAGAAATTACAGAGGATTCTCATCAAGCTGGGATTGCCAGCTCTGTTTGCAGCTTTCAGCCTCCTGCGGGGACCGTGCCATTGGCAGTACCCAGCCAAGTCCAGGATAGCGTCCTTGGGAAATGGGAGCCCTGTAAGAAGGCCCCTGTTCAAAATGGACCAAAGACCTAAGTAGAGGACCTGAAGCTTCAAAACTTCGAGAAGAAAACAAACAGGGAAACACTTCAAGATAGGGTGGCAGGCAAGGACTTCCCGGATGAGACTCCTGCAGTGCAGGAAATAACAGCAGGAGTCAACAGCTGGGATGGCATCAAATTAAAAAACGGCTGCCCCATACCGGAAACTGGTGGAAGAGGGAAGAGACAGCCACAGAGCAGAGCAGAGAAAGCCTTGGCCAGCCCAGCTCGCACCAGGACCAACATCCAGAACACAGAGAAATCAAAACCACCCAAAAAACAGAAAACCCAGTCAATAGTTGGGCAACAGCACTGAACAGATACTTCTCCAAGGAAGCAGCCCAAAGGCCAATAATTACGTGAAGAAATGTTCAGCAGCTTTAGCCATCAGGCAGCGCAGATCTGAACTATGCGGAGATCCCATCTTCCCAGTCAGAGCGGCAGTCATCAAGATCACAATCACAATAAATGGGCTGAGGATTCAGAGAAAAAGGAACTCTTACTGCTGAGAATGTAAATTAGTACAGCCACTGTGGAAATCAGTATGGAGGTGCCTGAAAAAGCCTAAAAATAGCACCACCAGTGATCTAGCCATGCCCTTCCTCGGAATTTACCCTAAAGAATTAGTCAGAATACTTCAGAGGTATCAGCATACCCATGTTCATAGCAGCTCGATTCACAACAGCTAAGTTAAGGAATCAGCCCCAGTGCCCATCTGCGAATGGATAAAAATCATGTGGTTGTTATACACAATGGAATATTATTTGGCCATAAAGATGGATGGTGTTCTATCCTTTGTAGGAAAACGCAAGGCACTGGAAATGATCGTGTTAAGCAGGATAAGCCAGAAAGTCAAGAGCAACATGCTTTCTCTCACCATGGAACCCGGGGGAAAGAAGACCACATAAAAGTGGAAGGCGGAGGGGTGGAGAGAGCCAGTGACGGGGGAATGATCACATATGTTACCTGCACGTATGATATACCCCAAGAAGCCATTATGCTGTAATCACTGTGCATGAACTAAAAGAATAAAAAAGACCCTTTCCAAAAGAACTCTGCTAATGTGGCCTTCCTGCCACACCTAGGACAAGCTGTCACCCAGCACATGGCCACCTCCTTCCTGTGATCTTGCCTCATGACCACATCCTGACTGTGTCCCTGTCCCTCCAAATAGCAACCAGCAGCGCCCTCTGACCATCTCCTCTGGCCTCCAGCATCCTCGCAGGTCTGAGGCCTCCTGAATACCCTAGTCCAGAGACCCTGTCTCCCCACCCACCTCTCAAGGCCTCACCTGTGTTCTCTCCCGCCCAGAGCCAGCCAGTGTCCCCAGGCTCCTCATGACCCTTGCCCCCTTTTCTCTAAACCCCAGCCCAGAGCTGGATTTGCCAAGTGACTCGATTCATTCTCTGCACTGGCACCTCGCGCTCACAGTGGCTAGAGACAGGCAGGCCACTGGGGTCCCTGTCAGTCCGTGGTCACACAACCCAATTGGGGTATGGCTGTTCCTCCCACTTGTCTTTCCCCAGACCTGGCTCCCAAGCCCAGGCCCCTGATGAGGACTCGACATCACTGTCACTGAAGAACTCGGGCCATCAGGTGGAAGCTTGGTCAGCTTCCCTGGAGCCTCTAATCCACCCCCTCCCCAGCCACGCCCACACTCTGCCCTCCTAGGCAGCTGGGCATCGTGACCCCGCCCAACAGAGAAGACAGGTCTGGACCACAGCGTCTCTCATCTGGAGGCACACAGCTGCAGAGGACACTTTCTGCGGCAGTGAGGGTCACATGGACACAGGAAGCTCAATGACTCCTAGGAGACCCAGCTCTCATGCTCCATAGGACTCAGCTCTCCTGGGCTGTGTCACCTTCAGGATGTAGGGTCACCCCTTCAGGGACCTGGCCTCTCCAGGCTCCTGCAGCCTGGTCCAGGTGCTGCACCAGACCTCATGCTGTGAAGCTGGGACAGGGTGCTTGCCCAGGATCTGGGGAGTCCCGCCCTCAGCCCCATGGCCCTCCTGACTCCCTCATGTCCAGACCTCAGCCCCACATCAGTGGCCCTCTCAGGGCCTGCTCATGTCGACCAGCCCAGCAGGCATCCTGAATGGAATGTGGCCCAGGTTGAGTGCTAGACTCCTCCTCCCTGCTCCCTGTCCTTTGACCCTGATTCCCCTCCAACACACCCATTCAGCAGTTGACCCAGAGCCTGGTGCCTGCCCTCCTACACACCCCACTCCAGCCAGGGTGCTCTCCTGTGCCTTCACCCTCACCCCACACCCCAGCTCTGCCCTCTCAGGACTTGCCCCAGCTCCTGTGGTTCACATCCCCTCAGAGAGGCCTCCCTGGGCTGCCCCACATGGCGCCTGTCCTCCCCAGCCACCTGGAGGGGTAGAGCCCGCCAACATGTTTCTTCCTTTCCTTTTCTTTCCCTTCTTTCTTTTGTTCTCTGGAAATCATCTCACACTGTCACTGGATGGGTCCCCCCCGGAACAGGAGCTCCCGTGGCTGGGACTACATTCAGAGTGCCCCCCGAAGCAGAGTCCACTGACTCAGGAGTCCAGAACACTGAGTTCCAGTCCCACTGCAGACCCTGCATATCTGGCCAGGCTGAAGGCTGGAGGGCTTGCTCTGTGGCCGGCGGGTCCCACGAGGAGGCTGTGAGGTCGCCGCTCCTGGGAAGCTGAGAAAGGCCTGATGCCTGCGGGTGTGAAGGTGCTCCCTGGGCCTGTTCATTTTCCCCTGTTTGAGGTTCCTTCACTGGCCCTGAGCTTTCTGTGCACACTGTCCACGAGGACTCACTTAGACTCAAAAACCCTGAACACCTTTTCTATCCTGGAGAATAAGCCTCTTTAGAGTGACAATTCTCTTTTGCAAGATAGGCAGGTGGTGGACGAGTGAACTGTGCCTCAGGGGGAGTTTCAACAGCGGAGGCAGCATGCAGGGGTGGAGGTGAGTTTGTTTTCAAAGAGGTGAGCAGCTTTGTCCTGGGGTGGAATTTCCAATGTGAAAGAGCCCACGGGCAGTGGTGGGGAGGGTGGGAAGAGCCACAAGCCTGGTCTAAGCCACAGCTCAAGCTGGTCCCAGTGGCGTGACCGAGTTACGGGACTGTTGTGCCTCGGTTTCCTCATCCGGTACATGGGCTGACCCTCCAGGTCTGCTCCATGCCCAGACCTTCCTAGGAATGCCATCAGTGGGTGGTTGGACCCTTTGAACCCTACAAAGCCTTGCACAAATGAGAGGAAGGAGCCTGACCTCTGCGAGCCTCAGTCTTCCTCCTCCAGGAAGTGGGGGTGATAAAAATCTACATTCCTATTGGGCATAGAGATTTAGTATCATCCTCAAAGGGCCCGAGGCCGAGGGATACTTGCAGTCTGATAGCAGGTGACAAGCCTTTCTGGGCCCAGTTCCTTCTCGGGAAGAGGAGATAACCACGGCCTGTGGAGCCATCACAGAGCCGGCCGTGCAGGGCCGCGGGCAGTGCTCTGTGCTGACTTGCAGGGTCCAGTCGCTTCCACACGCGTGCACACATTCTCATACCTGCACTTGCACACGCGTCCGCACACCGGCACACGTCACAGGCACAGTGCGCTCACACACCTGCACATCCGTGTGCCAGCCTCCAGGCTGCAGCTCCCTCCTCTGCAGAGCAGAGGCAGAGCAGCGCTGGGGAGGGGTCCATGCCAGCCTACGGGACACTCTGGGGAACTCTTCCTATTATTTCTCCTTCTGTCTCTGCCTGCCCCCGAGCGCAGCCTTGGAGGGAGACTGTGTCAGCCAGCAGCCATGCGGGGACAGAGTTATGGTGATGTGGGGCCTGGGTGGCCCCCACGGGGAAGGTCTCCAGCTGCAGTGTTGGGAGGGAATGGTGGAGGGGAGGGTCACCAGGCAGGTGACCCTCAGAGCTCTGGCACGAGGCTCCCTCCTTCCAGCTGTGGCACGGAGACCTGGGTGCCAGCAGCCGAATCAGAAGAGGAGGGCAGGCAGGTAGGCAGGGGGAGGTCCAGGCAGGTTGGCCAGGGGAACCAGGGAGGGTGCCCATGTGGCCAGCGTCTGGGACACCTCCCACAGGACGCAGCTCGCCACATGCTTCTCCAGTCCTCCAGGTTGCCGCGTCCGCCCGGTGGCTGTTGGCTGGATTTTGCCAGTTGCTGGAACAGCCCTGTCCTTTCTTTGTGTGGTCTACCAGTCTTTCAGTATTTCATTTGCAAAACAAAAAAGCAACACTTGGATCCTTATGTGCTGCCACAGATTTCTCTGCAGTGCTTGCTGTACTTTTAAAAAAGAAATTAAAATACTCCCTGCGCAGCCTGGCAGCTGGTTTCTCTGTGCCCCAGAATGCAGCCCCCGGCCCTGGGCACTATCCTCAGAGCTCTGGCATAAGGCTTCCTCTTTCCAGCTGTGGCACGGGGACCTGGGTGCACAGGGGGACGGGGCGGCGCAGGGATTTACACCCAGCCGATGTGGCTGCACACGGAGCTCTGTTTCTGAGCGAGGTGTGGACTTGCAGAGGAGCCGTAGGGATGACGCAGTGTCCACAACTCCCTTGCCCCACGTCCCCTCGGGCTAGCATCTCATGTCAACCTGGGACCTTAGCAGCCAGAAGGTGAACACCCTCTGACACTGTTAACTAACTGCAGATTTATTCCCAAGACATAAGTTTTCCCACTGATGCCTCTCTCTGTTCTGGGATCCTCTTCAGGATCCACGTTGCTTTGGTTGTGGATCCCCTTGGTCCCCTCCAATCTGCAGCAGCTCCTCAGTCTTCTCCTCTAGACACCAACACTTTGGAAGTGGAAAACTTCTCGGTTGTTTTGTTCAGCGTCCCTTAGTTTGTCTGATGCTTTCTCAGGATCCGGCTGAGGCTGTGCATCTTTGGCCAGAGGTGACCCTGTGTCCTGGGTGTTTCGAGTCAGGGTTCATGGTGTTGATGTCTCATCCTGGGGACGCTGGCCTTGATCACTTGGTGAAGGGGTGTCTACCAGTTTCTCCACTGTACAGTGACCATCTTTCCTTTGCAACTAATAATGTCTTGAGACTATGGGAATCCCATATCTTCTCAAACTCTAGCCCACAAATATTAGCAGCCATCGCCGAATCCGATCTGTAAAAATTATCACTGTGTTGCTTCCCTAGTGGTGAATTTTCTACTTTGTTCTCTCCTTTTCCATTAACAGTAAGAATTCTACTGCAAGGAAGAACTGGCTCTCCATCCCATGTATCAAGCTGATCATTTACTTCCATCAGTACCAATGCACATTACCTGTTGTGTTGCCCAGGTTGTTCTGCTTTGGCCCTTGGAAGCATCTTTTTTAGGGGTAGGGTGTTAATACTGGGGACTGAAGCCAGAAGCGCTTGACCATTGAGCACATCTGCAGCCCTTTGTATATATTTCTCTTAGAGACAGGTTCTCGCTAAGTGTCCACCTATCGTGTGTTAAGAACCCCGAGTGCACTCTGACCCTCGGCCTCCCAATCAAAACACATGTGTTCATTCTAGCTTTTCCCCTTTGACCACTTTTCCAAGAGTGAGAAGTCCCACTCTCACTGTCTTCAAAGCAATGACTTATTTGTTCCGTTCTTGTGGCTGGAAGGTGGTTTTAGAATGACCAGCCCACCCCCACGAGAAGCACGCTCCCTGACCTTCTGCAGATGGGCCTCGTCTGCAGCCTGGCGGGGCCTGGCAGGATGGCACTTCTCTGTCGTTCTTCGGCCAGCTCTTTCCTTCCCACCCCATTCAGGGCGGATGTATTATTTGCTTATAATATTGTTCGGTTCACTGTTTGATTCCATTTGGGGCTCCCCCTAATCCCAGTGTGTCTTGTTATTTGGGGGTGCACATAAAGGGTGCATGGAAGCATTACAGCCGTTCAGAGTCAGAGTTGTTCGATGTCACACGCCTCAGCCCTGTCTCTGCTCCCACTGCCCACTGCCTTCCACCCCTTTCCCACCTACTTACTAGAACTCATCTCTTAAGTGATTTTTATCCTTCCTGTATTTCTTTTGCACAAATGAGCAGATACATATTTTCTCGTATTTCCTTTCTTACACAAAGAAAACCCATTATACAAACTCTAAGCACTTGGCTTTTTCCTCTTTTATTTTTTTTAACCTAACAGTGTGTCCTGGAAATCACACCATCTCAGGCCATAATGCTCTCCCTTGTCCTTTTCACAGCTGCATGCTACTCCACTGCACAGATGTACTGTCGTTTATCCAACCCCCCTCTCATTTGTGCACATTGGTTTCCTGTGTCTTGCAGTTGCAAAAAACATTGAGATGAATAACCTGTCTATTTTTGTTGTTGTGTATTTTTGAGATAGATGCCCACATGTGAGGTTGCTGCACTGAAAGCTAAGCGCACATGTTGTTTGGTTTGGAGATGGCCAGTTTTCTGCAGTCTTGCAGAAAACTGTGTGGTCATAGTTTAATTTTTGCTAATCTGATAAGTATAAAATGGTACCTGAGTGTTGTTTAAATTGCACTTCTCAATGATGGGTGAATTTGGATTTATTTTTTAATGTTTGAGGACTTTAGGGGTGAGGTGAGGTGTCTGTCCCTGTCTTTTTCTCATTTGTATTTCAAGTCTGGGGTCCTTTGTCTTTAAGGGTCCTTTATTTAATAGAGATATTAATCCATTTCCAGGTTGATGTTATATTTTCTCTGAGTTTACTGGGGGAAAGTCTTTGACCTTGTTTACAATGGAGCACTTGGTCAAGCAGTTTAAAGAGTTTCTATGTAGCCAAGTGTGTCCTTCCATGGCCTCTGAGTGTGGCAGATGCTTAGAAAGCCCTTCCTTGAGTCTGGGGGTGGCTCTTTCACGCAGGGAGATGAAGGAGCAGGCAGGGGCACCTAAAGGACCCTACTAGAAACACAAGTCAGGCTGGCCCATTATAAAGGGTGGAAAGATTCCATAAGGACTGTGGCACAGCCAGCTTCCTGAACACTTAGATGTGGGAGGACTGTCAACAGCCGCTGAACACCTGTGCCTCCAGATCTCCATGTTTCGCGGTGAGACACAGGTGGGCCTGCACACTGCACGCCCGCCACATGTGGGGAAGGGCAGCAAAGAGTAGTAGTTGTGTCCCAGCGGCAGAGGCAGCCTGAGGCTCCACCCTGTGCCTTCCCTGGGCTCCCATTTCACAGATGGAGAAGCTGAAGTTCAATCAAATAACCTGCAAAGATCAACGAGGCAATGGAAGGAAAGCTGGGTCCATCTTCTCCAGGCTTGGACTCGTCACTGCAGCCTGCTGGCGTTGCGAGGTGGCAGAGGTGGGGGCACTATTTCTTCCCCGGGAAACCTGATCCCTCCAAGTCTTTCGGGGGTCATGGAATGTCAGCCCCCAAGCTGTGGCATGGTGGTCCTGGGCCTTGAGGACGGTAGCCTACCCCTGCTCAGGCTGCCCCTCCTCCTTGTGCTGGGCCCCCACCCCAACATGATTCACAGCTGCAGATGCCCGAGTCTCCCACTCTAGCCTGGTGCCCCACAGTGCACTGTGTGGGCTCCATGGGACCTCATGGAAATTTAGAGCCTCTCCCTGGAGGAGAAAAGCTTCTGTCTGCTGTGGGAGACTGTCACCAGCCTCAGTCCCCTGCAAGGGTTCCTGCTGCACCAAAGTCTAGCCCCAGAGCGTCTGGGACCCTGCCTGCATCCTTGTCCACTGGGAGAACTGCAGTGTGCTGGGCCAGCTCCCACACCTCCTCCTCTGGTGTCCCCTCGGATGTGCCCAGACAAGGCCCTCATTCTATCCACTTTTGGTGAGTCTGACCCCATGTAGGTTCAGAGCAAATAATATTTGCAATAACGTCTCAGAAGGAGTCTGTTGAGGAAAAGGGAGATGGGATGAGGGGCGATGAAGAGAGGCATTGTGGAGACGGACGGAGGGAGGCCAGCTGGAGCTGCAGGGAGACCAGGTGTGGGGAAGAGATGGGTGCCAGGCGGAGGCTGGGAAGCTGGCCACCTGTGGGTTGGGGGTCAGATCCCAGAGGACCGATGGTGGGCAAAAGCAAAGGCCAAGTCTCCTTCTCAGCGCATCCTGGCTGGGCCGAGCCAGCCTGTTCCCACACCCGGCCCCACCAAGGGCTCTGAGCGCTGGCATCACAGATGCGGCACGGGCCTGTAGCCGCTCTCTTGCTCTCCCTCCAGGTGGCCTCCTCGTGCAGGTGGCATTCACCACCCATGGCACAGGTCCCCCGGGACTTCTGCTGAATCACATTTGTGTCACCCAACCACAGTCTTTTGGTCAAGTGATTCCCTCATCCACACTTACCTGGGGCATCATGATGGGGGATTGTTAGGAAAAAGCGTTAGGAAGCTGCCATCCCGACAGCTTTCTAAACTGCATGTGCTTGAAGGCTACTTTGGGGGCTCAGCAGTCTTGGCTGAGCTCGGACTCTTCCTGCAGCATATTCTGGGTATCTGCTATGTGTAAGGAACACCAGGGACACAGAGCTGGGCTGGACACGGCCTGGAGATAAGCTGGACCTCAGATACCCGCTGCACGGCGAAAGGGGCACAGAGAGGGTCGTGGGCGGGGGCACAGGGGCCCCACTGTGGCACACGAGCCTGGAGGCTGGCTGGGCCAACACAGGGGCCCGAGGCACAGGTGGGGCAGGTGCCGGCTCCCAGACAGGCTTGGTATCTGCTGGAAGGACAGAGGCCTGCAGACCCGCTTCTTTAGGCTTTGGTTAGTCTGCACAGAGCACACCCATCCTGAGACTACCAAACACAACAGCAACAGCGTCCTAAACGTCCCAGTGTAACCGAAGGCTACCTCTTGCCAGGGGTCTCCAGTTGGGTCTCGGAAGGTCTACTCTCAGGAAGTGCTTGACTCGGGCTGCACCCTGGCTGGCCTCCCCTCCCAGCTGGAACTACCAGGGACACAGCAGGAGAAGTGGGGCTTGCCCAGGTGGGAGCACCCTGGTGCTAACAGGTGTACGGGGCCATAGGGGTTGCTTCTCAGTGCTGGGGCTGGAACCCAGGGCCAGGCAAATGAGCACTCTCCTGCTGAGCCCTACTGTAGCCAGCCGTATGGTTTTGAGCCAGGTGTAGGGGCCGTTGGTTTGTCTTGCTCAGTGGCAGAGAGGGCTCTCTGGATGTTCTCTGCTATTTCCCACACCGCCCAGGTCCAGCCCAGGGACTGCTGGTGGGTGTGGAGGACGAGCCGACAGCCAGTGGGCTCCCTGCCACTCAGCCTTGGCCACCAGGCTGCTCTCATGGTTCCGCTGGTCTGTCTGTGCATTCATCTGCGGGATGCAGCCTGCTGGGGACTTTTTGATTCTTAACCCAAGTAGTACTTTGTTGCAAGTTTGCAGAAATTACTTACTTTACAATGTGCAGATCCGATAGCTGAAGGCCGAAGTCGACATAATTGAATGACTAGAATCCTGAGATGATTTAATGAGAGCGCGCACACACACACTATCCCACTCGCGGCACACTTTATTTGGGCTTAATTCTTCTATTTCCTTGGCGTGTAATCTGCTTTCCCTCCCATCAGATACACAGCCATCCTATTCTTCCAGTATCAGCTGTTCCATAATCATCCCCCTGACAGCAGAACTACATCCTTGTACTCATTTAATAACTATTTATCATCCACTATCTTCCCATTTTCGAAAAGGAATAAGTTAAATGCTCCAGAAATTGGAAAAAATTGAAATTTGACCTTTATTAACTGGGTTAATTGTCAAAATCTCTGCTTGTAAAAAAAAATTAATGACCAAAAAGTGTAACTTTTAGAGTTTCAAAGATTAGGTTAATGTCCAAGGAAGTATAAACTTTGACCTTTTTGACACACGTCATAAGTAACATCTATCCTAATAAATTGCTACCTGTGAGCAATTACAAAATTTCCCCTCTATCCAATCATGCAATTTAATTGCTGCAGGAAATTCTGGCTTTCTTTGAGAGCGCCTGGAGAATGACTGGATGCCTACAGGGCGTTTCCTATTTGTTTCAGGAGGTGGACTTGTGCATTTGGGTTTCTAGATAGGAAATGTTTGTGGACAGAGATTTTTGCTGCTGTGGCACAGGCAGCTGGGGCAGTAAATAACAACACTTGTCACAGGAACAGAACAGAGGCCAGGGGCCTGTGCTCAGGTGCAGTCCAGGCTGAGCGTGGACCTCCTAGCTCACTTGCTAATGGTCCAGCTGAGATGTACCCCAGTGTGTAAGGCTAGAGTGGCCCTGACAGTCAACTGGGCCCCCAAATGGGAGGAAAAGGCAGTACTGGATGTGCCTCATTTGGGGAGTGGGTGCGGTGAACGGGCCTGCTCCTGCACCAGCCTCACAACAGGTTTTGGCTTCAGCAAAGGGAATAGGGACTTCACTGTACTTCCCAAGTCACCCCAAAGCTATGCTGCCCGGGGCCCTCACTGTAACTGTACTCACTCTTTAGGAAGATCCCAGACCATTAGAAAATCTGGAAATGTAGGATCTAGGTGATCCTAGTTTCCTGGGACGGACTTCTAAAACACGTCTTTGGTAATAGAAATGAACCTCTGTGGGGGAAAAGGCAAAAGACCGAGAGAGGATATTCAGGTAATCTACAATTTTGTGTTCTGTAGAGATGTAAGCCCCATCCAGCCTATTTTCCATCAGGAATACAAAAAGGGAGCATATGTTAAACCTCGGAGGGCAGACCTTCCCCTGAAAGGCCCCGCCAGCCTGCAGGACGGGGTGACATCCTGTTCCTCTAGGGGCTCCTATCCACAGCAGCCCGTTCCACTCCCTGGTTGCAGCCATGCAGAGCCCAGCATGTGCCTGGTCCGCCAGTGACTGTGGGGTGACTCATGGATATGACTGATCCAAAGCATATTCAGGAAGAAAGAGCTGGGTGAGACCACGTGGACACCCTAAAGGCCAGCATGGTGACTGGACTGGCACTTCTCAACTGCTCTAACACCTAGGGTGAACAGGTGCCCACAACCTCCTGACGCCTGCTCGGATGCCCACGGGAAGAGCTCCTTCAGTCCCTAGTAGCCCAGGCCTCAGGAAAGACCGACCTGGTACCTACCAGGCGGGATGTGGTCCTACCCTGTATGAGAGGTGCACTTCTTCAGTGGCCCCTTGCCCCACCCCCGCCCTCCACCAACTTCAGGTCACAGGTGTCGAAAACCAGGAGACAGACTAGTCACTGCAAAGAAAACACAGGGGTGGACTTCACTTGGCTTTTAGCATTTGGAGCACTCTATCTATTAACTTATGCAGAGTAGTCAGAACCCTTCAGTGAACAAGCTGTTCCCAGTCCCAGCTTTTGCTAAAGCTAGTGGCGCATGAGTCGCCAGCTCCCACAGCATCCCAACACGTGGCAGCTGTGCGCGGGCCAGGCTGCACACCCACTCGCGGAGCTCCCCCACAGCACCAGCAGGCGGCTCCAGTGGTGTGGGCTTCCGCTGCCCTGCTCTCCAAGAGGAGGGGTGGTGGAGGGACCAGTGTGCCCTTGATGCAGTCCAGAGGGATGCTCAGCACAGAAGAGCAGAACATGCAGTAAAATCCCACTTTCCTTTCTTCCTGATACAACTTTTTTTTTTTTTTTTGGTACCAGGGATTGAGCTCAGGGGCACTCAACCACTGAGCCCCATCCCCAGCCCTATTTTGTGTTTTATGTAGAGACAGGGTCTCACTGAGTTGCTTAGCACCTCGCCATTGCTGAGGCTGGCTTTGAACTCACGATTCTCCTGTCTCAGCCTCCCAAAGTGCTGGGATTACAGGCATGTGCCACTGCGCCTGGCTGATACAACTTTTTCAAAACACCCATTCTGGTTCTTTTAAAATCCAAGGACTGTTAGGACTGAATTTCCTGACAGTAATTATACTTGAGTCTTAAATGGTGTCAACACCGTTCGATAACATAAGCCCAAAGCTAGTTATTTTGACAACTGCCAATGACCAAAGTTAAACAAACTTTCTCTTTTGATTTTTGTATGAAATAGCAACTGTTTCTCTCGATGCATCTTAGAATTTACTTGACATGCTCTGGGGCTGGCTAGAAACTCACTCCACAGTCAGGCTGGCAGAGGCGCCTGGTTCTCGCGACCACCTCTTACAGTTTGCCAGTTGTCATTGGCATCAACGTTTAGGGCAGGGCTTACTTTGAGTCGCCTGCAAAATTTACTTGGAAACTTATAGCCAGGAAATTCAGAGTGCTTGTTGGATTGTTCCTACTGAAATATACTTGGTATACCAGATAAAATAAATATTTTCTGTTTGAGATACCTGCCAAGTCTGATTCGTGCCCTGGGGTGTGACAGCAGCAAACCCGGACCGCATACTGGAACCACATGCTGGCAGTGAAGTGTCCTGTCCACAGCAGACCTAACCCACTGCAGCAGATTGGGGGCCTTTGGTTGGCCCCCTCTTCGGTTCCTCATCTTCCCACCGTTATTCATTCAACAACCAGGGGAACCAGCCACTGAATGCCTACTCTGTTCCTGGCACTCGCTAGGACACTTCTGGTGCCATCACAGCTGTCCATCTCATTTGGCTGTTCCACTTCACAGACAAGAAGCAAGGTCCTATGCTTACAGAGACTTGCTGGAGCCACGGACGGTGGTGCCAGTGGTGGGTCAGAGCTGTTTTCAGTCTGCCTGACTTGAGAGCCCTTGCTTCCTGGATGAGTGGTCTCCCCGCTGGGCTGGGGTCTTGCTTGCAGGCTCATTGCAGATACCCTTGAAGGGTCTGCATCTCAGCGGTCACATACACTGGAGTGAGCAGTTGTTCATCAGCCCCCCCTTGGAGGAGTTCTGAGTCAGGTGGAGAGGGCACAGGGGTGGCAAGAGACGCCGGTATCCCTGCAGAAGAGCGAGCTGGGGTGTCAGGGAAGCAGCCACTCCAGTGCCTTCCAGGTGCTGTCAGGGATCCTAAGCAGATCTGTGATCCTAAGAGTTGCTCCTCCAGAACCATGGGTTAAGATGGAAAAAGGTGTTTGAGGTCCAGGCCGCGAGCTGATCCATCTGTGAGAACACTCGTGAGAGCGGGGTCCGACAAGAAGAAATAGGAAGCCAAGGAGCAAGATGGGGACAGTGTGGGCCTCCATGTCTGCCAGGGCTTTCTGCTGAGGAGTGACAGTTACAACCTGGACCCAGGCCTCCCACTTCTCTGTGACTACTCAGCCAGTTGTGGCCCCATCAGAGCCTGCACCAGCTGCTCTACAGGGCGCCAGGAATCCAAAGAGGAGCCTGGTAGGGCTGTGCAGTCACACTGGCCCCGCATTTACTGGCTCCTTTGTTCCCTCCCAAATCTGACCTAAAGCCAGGCTGAGAGGCTTCTCTGGTACATGAAGCGGAAGAATATGAGTTTTGATAAAGTTTTATACACAGGTGTATGTATGCATACAAGTCTGTGCCCATACATGCACACACACAACACGTGTTCATATATCAAATGGATTTGCTGGAATGTCTGCCTGGTACTTCCGAGGGCCGAGCACCTCTCAGGAGTCCCAGGGTTGCTCCCCGGGGTTGCCTATGGAACCCAGCACTGCTGCTAGAGCACATAGGAGTCCATGGGGAAGGACTCTGGCGCCCCAAGTCCCACTAGCTCTTGAGCTCCCAGGAACAGCTCAGGCTTGGCAAACAGTAATGAGGAATGTTTTCTGAATGCCTCCCACACACTGGGCAGGAGGGAGCCTGTGTGCCGTGCCTCCTCGGCCCTTGAGCACTCTCCAGAAGTAGGCGCAAGACACCCCAAGGAAGGTGGCCACTAAAGTTCAGCCCCAGCCCATGGTGGGAACCAGGCCTGTGGGCTGCGCGCCTTGTGCTCTCCTCCCTGGTGTTCTGAAGGCAGCCCGTCCTGGCCAGAGCAGCAGGTACCCCAGCATGAGGTCTACCTAGCAGTAACCAGCCCTCGTCCAGGCTGAGCCATCTGCCCTCCTTCACACAACAGCCTCTCAGAAATGGAAGACCAGGTGCATGTCCCGCTAAGGTTCTCCTCCCTACTCAAGCACACCAGGTCCAGCAGGGCAGCTGCATTTAAACACAGTGGTTACTCCAATTCAACTTACACACAGAACTTCAGGAATGCATTATATAAGGGGCTGGTGATTAAAACAGTAGGGTGACCCTTGATGAGGTTACCGGATTCTACACTACACCTGTCTAAACTGACATCAAACAAACTGAGGCAAACCTTTGGGTCAGTGAGGCTCCATGACACACTTGCCCTGCTAGATCACAATAGCAGGAACACAATACAGTAGACCCCATAGAAAGCTGCTCCCCATGGGTCTCATGACAGTCCTGTCCAGCACTGTCCTTTACAGACACTGCCACTCAGTTCTGATCTCAAGTCACAGGCACTTCCTTTGGACTGGCTTCTTATTCTTTTACTCTAACACGTACATATTCACCACCAAATAAACAAACAAATAAATGATTTGAAGAAAATCAATTCCCTGGTTTTTAGCATGACCCTGTATACTGAGAACTCAGGAATATTTAAAATACATTATCCCGGGGCTGGGATTGTAGCTCAGTGGTAGAGCGCTTGCCTCGCATGCGTGAGGCCCTGGGTTCGATCCTCAGCACCACATACAAAGCAATAAAATAAAGACATTATGTCCATCTACAACTAAAAAAATATTTAAAAAAAAAAAAACATTATCCCACCTCTCAAACAGAAAAAAATAGGGCTGGGGCTATAGCTCAGTAGTAGAGCGCTTGCCTAGCATGCATGAGGCACTGGGTTCGATCCTCAGCACCACAAATAATAAATGAATAAAATAAAGATACATCAACAACTAAAAATATATTTTAAAAAGAGAAAGAAAAAGAAAAAAAATAAAGGCATCTTTTAGTGAGCCTGTTCTAGACACTACAGGGGGCTGAGGGGGAACCACCTTACCACTGCCAGTCTGCATGGAAAATTGAGGGGTTCTGCAGGCGGATGGAACCTATCACTATTCACACAGATAGCACATAGCACTAGGCAAACAGGTAGTGGTGGCACTTTCCCAGTGACTGTCCTCAATAGCCTCTTATCCAAAAGCATTAGGAAGAAAGTGAACTTTAGAATGAGTTGAGAGAAAGGCCTATTTTCATGACAGATGGCAGCAAGGGTACTTCAATACCAATTTAACCACTTTCCCTCCATTTCCAAATGTTTAAGTGGCAGCCACCATGTCTGCGAGCAGCACCATGGCTGTCAGGAGGGGACGAGGCAGAGTGGGCAGCTAGCAGTGCTGGGGTTCCTCCACCTCACAGTCCTCTTAGGGCAATTCGACCAATTTGGGAAAGTAGTGCTGCTCAATGATACTCTGTCTTCCAACATCAACCAAGTTGTGTTCAACAAGAGCCAATTTTATGTCACTAACGCAGAGCTGTTCTTGACTGGAAGCATGACTTATACATACACTTTTGGTCCAATGACTCATAAATAGACTTGTGGATGGAGAATTAATGGACAAATAGTCCCTGGATCTTTAACATCCTCTCAACTTACAAGGACATGAGGAAACTGAGGCTCCAAGGATAGGGACCATGACCCCAGCCAAGGAGGTGGTGGCACTAGGGCTCAGGATCCTGGCTCTCTTGGCTGTTTGAGCTTGAACCCTTTCCAGGGAATGGCCTGGAACTATCTCATCTTGTAATGCTCCACTGGAACTGTATGTATGTTTTCAAAAGGCAGTTTTAATATCTTGAAAACTTTTAATCCAATGAGAAAACATATTTATAGGCAGTTAGTGCTAAAAGCTCTAGTCCCTGGAACTTCAATACCTGACTAAGGAAGCTCCTCAAGGACCACGGTGCCTTTGCCTTTTGAAGATCAGTGTGTAAGCTTCACATACAACCTAACAATCTCGGTGAAGTGTCCCAGGTATTCGGCTGATCAAGAGCCAGCTGTCACACACCTCCTTCCATAGTAAGTTCAAGTGCACACATTGACACACAGGGAAGGTGCAGGCTCTGACACCAGCGGATGTCCCCGACCCCAAGCAGAGATAAAGCTGCACTGGCGTCCAATGCCGCAGGCGAGCCTAGCCTTCCCAGAGACGCAAGGCTGTATGGTAGAGTGCTCATCTGAACCCTCGGGAGAGGAACCAGCAATCTGTCTGCTGAGCTCAACCTCGCTGAGGAGGGACACGGAAGTATTGTAGGATTACCTACTGCAGCAGCATTTATCCAACTGATGAGTGAATAATTTACACAGCATTTTTCAAAATAAACAATGCCCTTAACAGTCAGGACATGGGAAACGATGTGAACCTTGGTGGCCTGAACGCCAGAGGCTTTCTGGGGACAGTTCCACTCGCTCCACCCAGGGCACTGCCCCAGCCTTGCTTCCCCTGAAAGCCAAGTGTTGCTTTCTATGTGGTCCTGCTGCCTGCCTGGCAGGAGCCCGGGCAATGAGCTGACTGCAGGTCTCGGGGCCCCATGGCTCTTGTCCCTCTCAATATGTGTCTGGGTCAAGGTTCCAGAAAGGCTTGGGGAATAAGATGGTCTGTATGAAAACTCTACCCAAATGGCCAGTCCCACTCCAAAGAAAAGGAATAGACGAAAATATTAACCATGTTGTCCTTTTAATAAGGGATTTTACTCAAAAGGGTAGCTTTGAAAATCTCTAGCTTATGAAACCAGAAAAGCCAGGGAGCCGCCTCACCTTGAACACCACCACGTAAGGCTGCGGGCTGCTGTGTTTGCAAACTGTTACCAACACTGGAAATCAAGCGCACCACTTTGAGATCAGAGCCAACGTTTAAAATTAGGAGGAGAATGTGTGTCCTACTTGGATTCAAGGAGAAGGGACAAGTTCTCATTACAGTGAAACAAAACACAAAAAGTAAACAAATCTTTAGAAATCACTAGATATATATGTGTGTGTATATATATTTATATAATTAGGATTATCATCAACATTTAAAACTATTAAAAATAAGGTTGCCACCTTACCTTTTCTTTTGGTACTGGGTTATTGTTTTTTAAGAAGGAAAAAAAAAAGATTTTGCCCGGACTCTAAATTTAGTTTCCTACCCTCACCCCTGCTTTCTGCTGCGCTGTGTCCCACCTTCCCGCTGAACACCCAGAGTCCCATCGACGCCTGTTGGCAGGAGGCAGAGCAAGCTTTAATTCTGGCCGTCAGGCTGACAGGCCCACAAAAGCACAGCTGAGCGAGGAGCGAGTTCCTCCCCAGGAAGAAAACACAAGCGCCCGTCGGGCCTGCAGAATCTTCCAGAGGCGCCTCCTCCCTTGCTGCTGCTCACTTGTTTGTTTTGCCTAGAAGCAAGACGGCAATCTTAATCAAAAGGGAAGCTAGATCTTTAAAATAACTTAAAAAATCATTTTTTTATAAAGCAGCAAAAACATATTTCCTCTCTGCAGAAAGAAAAATGTTAACAGGGAACACGGCGATGTAAATGGACTGTCCACACACTTCCGCTGAACTGGACTTGCCGGCCACTTGCGCTGCGCCTAGAGCTGCTCTCTTGCTTCCTCAGTGCTACCTGAAGAAGATTCTTTGGCTTCTTCATTTGCTCTTTTACTTCCTTCTGGATTTAGATTTTCATTTTCGGACCTGGTCCCGTTGGGGATAGAGTTTTCGCCATTGACAAGCCCGTTTTCCGCAGCCTTGGCTTTGCTGACAGCCTCCTTGAGGCTTAAGGCCTCCTGCACCCCGGCCTCCTCCTCGAGGTTTCTCAAGACCAGTGGGAGACTCGAGTCCCCGACACTGCCCTCCAACAGCCCAAGGTTACTCTCCTCATATCTGGGAAGTGGCACCCTCTCCTCCATGCGTTTTCGGTAGTATTCTCGGTTGACACCCGCGCTCTTCACTGCTTTTTCCAGAATCTCCTTTTCACCTAAGCGCAATTTGATGGCCATTGTTGCACGAACAGAAAGGTCATGGGTTTTCAGTACAGCTTTATCTTCCTGGAAAACAAAAAGCAGAATCAACGACAAGTAATCTAAATCAGCGAAGCTGCAGCGACAGGCAGGACACAGAAGCGGATGGAGGGGATGTGCTGGAAGGTTCTAGAACTTGACTGTGCAGGTGCTTATATGACTGGACACCTCCATAAAAACTACACTTCAGGCTTATGACCCTCACTGTAGTGAGTTTGACCCCAAACTGCTATAAAACAAAAAGACAATCTACACCAACTGCAGCCAGCAGAGACAGAGCAGCTCACCAACATGGTCCCAGGGCAGCGCTGGGTAGAGACAGGAGTTGAGGAAGGAACCCGAAAGGGGTCCTCAGAGCCTATGGCCCAAGGTGAGCTTGAAAGCACAAATGCAAATTTGGAATCATGTGAGTTAGAAACTAAAAAGTAGGCCAGGTGGGCATGGTGGTGCAAGTAGCTTGGAGGCTGAGACAGCTCCAGCACCAAAAAAAAAAAAAAAATTTGAAAAAAGAAAAAGAAAAAAAAGTACTAAATAATTTTAATTTTATCTTCTAGTCAACAATGCCTCAATATAAATTTTGGTAAGTGTAAGTGCATTAAATAGAAAAGTAATAATATTGAATGAAAAATGTTAGATGCATAATTATTGGCTAAAGAATTAGAGAAATTTACATTTAGGAAGATATAGCTTTTTAACATTTTTAAACACATGACAAAGTCAAATTGCCATTTATCAATCTAATTACCTCAATCGTTGTTTTATATGTTTTTAAAAGAAGGGAGGCTCTGTCTTCCAGAAATGTCCAAAGTTTGACCTCATTGTCCCAGCTAACAGGAAACTCAGAGTTCCCCAAGGTGAAGATTCTATCGATGGCATTGTCTCCAAGCAAGTGTTCTTTCAGCTCCTCTACAAGAAGTAAACAGTGATCTGTTAGGGGGACAGCGGCGCTACCTCTCACTCAGCGAGCAACCCTCCTTAGAAAGTGCACTTTCCAACAGTGTCACCTTCTAGGAAGGTGGCTACAAGCTCCCTTAAACCAATGGACCAGGCCAGATTCTCCAAGGTAGGGTTATTAGAGCCAAGTTCCAGGCGAGGTAACCGGCGAGGCCCCTTTGCCGGGAGTCCAGATCCAGTCTTGTCAAAGCCCTCCATGGGCCACTGTTCTTATGAGGGGCACTGAGACTTTAGATGGCTGCATAAGGTGCTGTCCAAGGACAGCCTGTGGCCACACATCCCTCTGCACTTTGATGGCACCTTTCTCCTAACCAGGGGCTCCTACATTCCAACTGGTCAAAAAGACACTTAGTTGAATAATGTAAACAGTGAACACAAGCAACAGCCACAGCAACCCAGGAACCCTCTGGATTTAAAGCTGATTAGTAGTCATTCTTCTCATAACAAGCCACGGTCAAAACGAACAAGAAAATGGACTATAAAAATCTTAGTTAATGAAAAATGAGCCTGTATCTCTCACTTGTCAGGAATTTAAGACAAGAAATATAAATAAACACAAGTGAACGTCTCAATTACCTTCAAATATATTTAAGAAGAGGGAAGACTCCAGCAACTGCTCTGAGCATTTATCTCCGGGCACATTATCTCCAAAAGACCAAACGTGCCCATGCTATTCATGCTCAAGAAATACACCAGCTTCTTATGTAACTATGAGACAGTATCTCTTTCAGAGCAAAATGCCCTACAGCTGTCACTATTTACAATTCAAATTGAGGAACTGCTGCTGCCAGCAAACCAAACTTTTATTAGTATTAGTTGGAGTAATTCAAAGAATACATCAATTGTCTCGGCATGACAAATTGTCTTCCCATGACTGAAGAGAAACCAGAGAGGCAACGAACCTAAAATGATTCAAATAGCTTTTTTAAAAAGAAAATAGATGTTACCTAATGTTCAAAAGAGATTTATCAAGTTGTATTTGTTAGCAAAAGAATGTGATAAAATTCAGGATTTTGACTCTTTATTCTTCAGTTTCGATTCTTTGCATAAAGCAATGGAGACTTTTTTTTTAAATGTGCTTTCTTGGTGGCAGAATTTCTTTTCAGAAGCCCCAGTACCAAGCTACTACTGTGCTCCTTCCTCAACCCACCCCCGTTCTCTCTTCTTCCAGGGGTGAGGGAGAGCCAGGGGGTCAGGGTAGAGCTTTCTGTCTCTTCCACCCAGCAGTGAGATCGAGTCCCTTCACACTATGGGAGGGAAAAACCCAAGAGGAAATAAGACCACGAAGCAGGGTGGCCTGCCAGGGCATCTCTGCAGCAGGCAGGCTCCTGTCCAGCTTTCTCCTAGCAAGACTCCTGCCACAGCACCCGCTCCATGGTTCCTGAGCCTCCTCCAACCCGCTGGGCAGCCTGAGCTTGGGAGCTAAGTCAGGGTCATCTCTTACTAGCTTGGTGACCTTGGCCAAGCTTCTGTCTTCTGCGTTGGAGTTTCTACATAAGTGAAATGGGAATACCCATCCTACAGGTGACAGTTTGAAAGTAAGATATGTACCACATTGAGCACCATGCCCAGCACACAGTGAGCACACCACAAATCACAGGAATCACCATCACCCTCGCCTCCCTTAATTTTACATTCCCAACAATATGAATTGTGACATTCGACTCCATCCTCGGGTCCATCCTCGGGTGTCCATGAGAAAAGCCCACAAGGGGCCCTTAATCACATTCACTGAACTAAATCGTTGAGTCACTACCAAGTAAGTATAAGAGGCACCAAGAGCCCCCACTTGAATGACGGTGATCTCCAGCAACGTGGCTGCTGCTGAGGACAATCAGCATATCTCACTCTGTCTCGTTCTGCAGTTAGTGTCTTCATCGCCTCTCTGTGTTTTGGAACCAAGTTTCTCCTACCTCCAGCCCACTGTCAAAGCTTAGCCTTGTGCAGAGCTGCTTCTTGGGTGCAGATCTGAGGCCCAGGCAGGAGACAGCAGGGCACAGCTGTCCCTCGGCCATGACAGACCACTCTGACCAGGACTGCATCGTCCCTGATGCCCCAGCAGGTCTTTCCAGAACACTCGTGTCTGCTCAGCCAGTCATTCACTTACGCCCACCCAATCTTTTCTGCACAGAATCCAAGGCAGTTTATAACACAAATATGACCAAAAGTGACACCTCAGGACAGGGGAGTTTGGGGAGATCACTCTAGGACAAATGAAGCACATTCCAAGATGAATCCAGATTCGACCACAGGAGGTCAGAACTCAAAATAAAAAATCCCCAAATGGCTGTCTTAAGCAAACATAAAAATGGGTGCTCAATACGTATATTTAACTCTTTCTGGAACTGACAGAAAAGGCTGTGGCCAAGAATATTCTGTGTTCTTTACAGAATGTTTGTGATGTCATTCACTCTAGGATGCCAGGCATTCAACATTTCTGGGACAAAACAAATCAGTTTCTTCTTTCTCTGATACTGTTGTCTTCCTATTTCCCAAAAGTGCTTTAGTTTTAAGCCATTTTATATTTAAACTGAACATTTATATTTTACATTTTCATGAAATCTTAAAAACAAAAAAAGAACGTATCTGTTTTTCACAAAACGATTTACCTTCAGTCATGCAGAATACCCGGAGAAAAGCGAGAAGCTGTGCAGAGATGGGCGGCTCCGTGAAGTGCAGCGCGAAGACACTGGAACTGACAAGAGCAAGAAGCCCAGTCAGCCCCCCACCTACTCCAGAGTGGGACTTCAGTTGGCAGCCCCCCGGCCATCCTAAAGGGGGCGAGTAGGGTGCGCTGCTGACTGTTCACTGCAACTACCGAAGGGCAATTTTCAGTCCCTGCAGAAGGCAGGGGGCTGAGCTGATAGACGGGGAGGGTGACAACTGGCACTAGCCACCTCTGCCAGCTGCCCAGTGGCTACTGGCCTTCAAGTCAGGCTGCATGCTCATGTTGAGAGCATTAAACACACCCACGGTCCTTAAAAATGTTAATAATAATTTATGATGAGTTCACACTTTAATCATTAATCAAATATTGACAAGTTCAATAAGAAAAGGTCTGGATAATCCATTTTCATTAAGAATGGTTCCTCCATTCCCTAGAGGACTAATAAATCATAATTCTTGTCTTCTTTATCATTTCACTCCTCAAATGCAAGAAAATCTTAAGGAATTTAACCAGGAATTCTTGAAATCACTGAGGATCATGACTTCATTACAGAAACTAATGGTGGCAAAGAATTAAATGAAACAAATTGATCCAGGTCATTAACCTTTTCAAGGTGAAAGACATTAATGATACCAAAGTGCTTATTTAACTTAATGAGGATTGCAGGCCACATCCCCTGGAACTGACTGAGCGCTCCCAGCAACACCATCACGTCTACTTGAAACTGTGGTAAATCCCTGGGCCTCTCCAAGGCCCAAACGTGCAGTGTAACAGGGATAAAGGGAGTAAGACAACTACTGGAGAGAAGTTTTATTAACACACCAATTAAACACCACGCAACCGGAAACGTGGCAGTGCCACAGGAAGGGCCCACGACTGCTTTGTACGTACGTTGGGATGCCGGCGCGCGCCAGCACCTCAGCCTTCATGGCGTACAGCCGGTCACTTTTACTCACTCCAAGCTTGATTTTCACTCTGTCGTGTGAATTATTGTCAAAGAAAAAACCACTGTGGATCACAAACTCTGCATTTGACCGAGTGCCATAAAAAATGTAAATCTGAGATGCAATAAAGAGAAAATAAAGGGACATAAAACAAACTTAGCATGCCTTCTTACCACAGCGCACAGGGCTAGCTCTCCCACATTTACTGCTGCTTTACACTAAGGAGACAGAGCAGCTCTAAAGTAACCCTCCACCTGTTTGGTACTGCAAGTGCAGTAAGAGCAGAACTTCCCAAATTGCCTGCCACAGGTGGGGCCAAGCACCCATATCCACCACCACGGGCAAGGTCCTGACCAGGCCCCGAGGACCCTAGATCCCTGGGTCTCTTCTATGACCCCCTTCTCCCTCCAAGGCACAGCCTGACCATTCCCTCAGGACTACATTCTAGAATGCACCATGTCTTCCTCTCCTTTCCATACAGGAGAGTCCCTTCTGAAACGTGAGTTTAGAGCGACACCTGTCAGAAATCCATTTCTACACCAGGTGCAGTTCTGTACCTAGTAGGGGGGCTTATGCACTTTTCTGAAGAAAGAGCAGATCAGCACTTTGTTAGACTAATGTTTTTCATTTTGTATCAACTGGGATGTCAGGGGCCTACATCAGTTCTGGTTATGTATTATCTGCATGGTTGTGAAATTGGGAGGGAGAAGGTAGAAATTCATAGACTGTATTTCCAAACTTACTGAAAAACTTACCCCTGCCCCCACCCAAATCATTAAAGAAATCACAGATTAAAGTGACGCACAAGATGACAGATGTCACGATCTTGATTCCCTTATGTTTTTGCCACTTAAATATCGCTCGTTAACTACTGCCTCTTAGAATCAAGAGATGAAGAAATAAAAGCAATGCAATTTATGAAATAATTTGTTTTAGTGTCATAAGATAAAGTTTACTTTCAGTTAACAGTGTTCCAAATATTAGGTCAATCGGGCAAATAACTGCATTTAAATCTTTTTCTTCATGGACCCAAAGCATAATATGTTTATTATAGAATGAACATGCTTATTCCCGTACGCTTGTTCTCAAGTTTTATTCCTGAGTTCACAACCTTTTTAAATAGTCAACTTAAGATTTCACCAGTCAGTGCCCACTGGCTGGCCTGCATCTGAGACACTGTGGGGAACCTACCTGCTCTCCAGCCCGGAAATCCTGCAGAGCCACACACTCACAGCGGTCGTCCTCCAGGTTATAACCAGTAGTGATCTAGCCAGGGAGAAGGGACAGAACAACAGTGAGGCCCGGGCACCTGTTCTGCTCATCGTGAGGTTCTCGTTTGGTAAAGAGGACAAAAGGTCTCCAGAGGGACTGAGGGGTATATCGCAAGGCCTCCCAAACAGAGCCCGGGCTCACTTGAGCATTTCAGTCAATTCTACTTACACCAGTGATTGCTGAGAGAAAGAAGTACTCTGGGAAAAGACACTATGGCTATCACCACTCGATGGTCTCAACCAAACACAATCCCTGAGCACAAAACTACTGCTGTGGTGCATCCCCCAGGGCAGCAAGCCCACAGGTGACATGCATACTCCACACCAAGCCTGTGCTTGTGCACTGGTGCTCTGAGGGAAGCAGGATCTCTGCAGGACCCTCGCCGATTTTGCAAGTATCACCTGTATCTAACGTTTGGTCATTAAGGGACAAGAAAAGCTGCTTCTGAATCACATACATATTAGAGAAATTGAAACTTTCAGGTATACAAAAGGAAAGCAAAATAACGTAGCCATTTCTTATTCCCCATCGCTGCTAACAGACATAATCTGAGAGTTTCTAAGCCCATTGCAATACAAAGATCCTCTAACTATCCCCCAAAACTGTGTCTCTCCCTAAGCGATCCTGAGGGCCAGGCAATGTCACGGTCTCAGCACATTAGCAAGAAGATTTATTTGAGGTGTAAACCCCCAGGGGGAAGAACAGGGCCCCCAATTGACAGTAAAAGTCCCTTCTTAGCATCCCATCCTGGCTGGGCAGCCTCCAGCCTCCTAGACTGTGAGAAGTCTCACGGGTTCTCTTTGGACCCATTCATTCTATCCTGGAGGATCAAGGACGTAAGGCGGGAACAAGTGCTACTTGCTGACAAAGGCGTTGGCTGGGATCTGGACAAGAGGACTTGAGCTGAGGCACACTATTTGGTATGGAAGTCCATGTAACATTCATCTTTCAACCCAATGCGCCTAAAACCAAAGCCTGTAGACCATTCTTAGAAACTCCTCATGACTCAGATCTGCAAAGACCAGTGAGGAACACGAAGGCCGCGGGAAGCAAGTGAGGCAGCGCTTCAGAACACGCCACTCAGAGCACCCAGTGCCTGATGTGGACTACCCCGCTTCCATGACTTTCCTGCCCAACATCTGAGTCACTGTTTTGACCCCCAGACATCACCTTGATAATGAAGCGAGGGAGAAGGAACTGCCTGCATCGTGAGGTTCCAGCACAGGAAGCCGTGTGCTCCCTGGCCGCTACACGGACCTGCCAGCAGCAGGAGAGGAAGAAAGGACGTCAGAGGAGGAGGAAAGCTAGGAAGGGACTTCATCCACCTTGTGCTGGAGGAAAAAGGACGAATGCTAAAGGCCGTCTCCCAGCTGTCTCCTGCTCTCAGGACCACCCACACACACCAAGGCTCACTGTGTGGCCTCACGTGTCCACAGCAACCCTCACGGGGATGTGCCAGGCCCTCTCCTCTGCACTCCTCTCCCTATGTGGGCCCAGTGTCTTCAGGTTGAGGGTACCATTCTTCTGTGTGGCAGAGCCAAACACTTCCTGAGAGTGCTACCAAAACTTCCTCTCCATGCAAGGAGCTACAGGCCGAAGCGCAGCCCTGCCTTGCCGAGGCCAGCCTCCAGAGCAGTAGCTCGGCTGGCATTCTCAGCCTCCACTCTCCCAGGGAATCCGCCCGCTATGCAGGAGGCCAGCAGAGGCACTCACAGAGGCTTCTGGCCTTCAGGACCCTGCTTCTCAGCAAAGGCCCCTGCAGGAGCTTTGGAAAGGCCCCCTGCACCTCAGGACCTGCAGCACCTTGCAGCCTCAACTCGAAGATCAGGCCCAGAGACCAAAAGGTCAGGGAGCCGGGCCAGAGGCAGCCTCTGGCTCTGCAGCCCTGGGTCCTTCCACTTCCTCCTCACTCATGTAGCTGACGCCCTTCTATAGATACTTACTGAGTGTCCATTCCATGCCAGGCCCTAAGGTAGGCCCTCATAAAATGGCAAAAAAAAAAGCCTCAGCCCCACCCATAGGACAGTCCAGTGGGACAGACATAGGTGAAAACAAAATGTATGAGCACAGGCGCACAGCCCCAGGCCAGCCTCCAGTGCCTGACAGAGGGGTAGGATGTGGTGGGTCAGAGTTTACTGGCGATTCTGGAGAAGGGGCACAAAGAAGCAGGTCGCAGAGCATGCCAGGGAGGGGGCAGTGGCCTGCTGTGTGGCTTGAGCTCTCAGGCTTTGGTTTTAGGCGCATTGAAAGATGAATGTTACATGGACTGCCATCCCAAATAGTGTGTCTCAGCTCAAGTCCTCTCGTCCAGATCCCAGCCAATGCCTTTGTCAGCAAGTAGCACTTGTTACTTGTAGGTGGCTTTCCACTGCACGGTAGGCTCAGGAGCCAGGCCCAAAGCTGAACTCCAGATTAAGTTTCCTATTAAACTGTGGCACAGAGGAAAGGTGTGATGCCCAGTTCCCCAGACAAATACAGAGCGGGGACTACAGACCATTTTACTTCTCCTCTTTCCTGTGTTTTTCAAATCTTCTCCAATATTACTTTACTTTCATTATTGTAGGGGAAAGGAATGAGGTAATACAAACTCATCAAATAAAATTTGGAAAATACCAAAGCAAAACAGAAGGAAGAAAAAGATCATGATCACATTAACATTTTGGATTATTCTCTCCGGTCGTTTTTCCAAGCATGGGTGTATATGTTTTACATTCATTTATTCTCCACTCAAATTCATTCAAAAAATACCAGGTGTTGGAATATACCAAGACACTGAGATATGAATATGACCAAAAAATAAATCACCTGTCCTTCATGAACCTTCCATCTTAACAGGGGAGGAGGTGAAACAACCTCACAGAAATACAATAGGTAGAAATACAACATCTAGACAACAGTGGGGACACAGCAGGACCAGAAGGGAAGACTGACGGATGGGAGGTGTGGCAGGTTTGCAAAGGGTGTGCAGGGCAGCCCTGCCGGCAGTCACCTGTGAGTAAGTCTCAGAGACATCTGAGGAACGAGCGTCTTGGGCAGCAAGTGCAAAGGCCCTGAGGTGGGTGTGAGCTGGCATCTACAGGACGGCAGAGATGCACAGCTGGGTCACTGCTGTGGTGTAGTGGTGATAGGTGCAGGGGCCCTGTCCACAGTAGTAACAATATGGGCTTTTGAGACCAAAATCTAAAGGATTTAGATTTTTCAAGACACAAACAGAAAAAGACCTTGGAAAAGGGCCTCATTCCATCTGCTCGGGTTGGGAGCTGCACTTCACCCTGGCTGGCAGAGTCTCACAACCTTACACACTGGAACTAGCTCACCGGCTCATAACCCACCTAGAGTAGTCCTGCTTGAATCAACCAAACAACCCCGAGAAAGGACACCTGCTGCTCCCGTGAGTTCTGATTCAAGCATGTGAAATGTAAAGGTGTGCTCTTACGGCTCACTACCGTGGCTAGATGCCTTTCCTAAACGTGCTTCTCCGGGTGGCTAGAGAGCTCACCTCCACTCGCCAGAATCTCTGGCCTGGGTGGTCCTGGCCTCCTACTGCTTTCTGCATTTCCCTGCTGTTGCTGCTCTGTGGTTCCACCTATGCTACACAGGTCCAGGGCCACTGTGTGACACAGAAGGTGACACTGGGCTGATCTACCTAGTCCCTCATCACAGGCCAGGCTGGATCCACAACCAGAAGAGCATCAGCACAGATGCACACAGAAAAGAAACCCTCCTGCCTGAAGAGCCAGCCAAGCGCCTTATTTTTAAAAAAGAGATGAACTGTTAAGGGAATGACATGCGATGTGATGGTGTTGGATTCTGCACTGTGTTCCCCACAAAGCCTCACAATGGCCACAGGAAACAGTCAACAAAGGTGCAAAGTGAGGCATGTGGGAAAGCCGGCTTCTTGAGTGACCCTTCAAAAAGCCAGAGATGTGCTGGCCAGGGCTGTGGCAGGCTACTGACCACATGAACTGCACAAGGGAAAACATGGCAAGAGTCGTCATGGTAAGTCATCATTTTAATTTTGAGATGAATTTTAAAAAGTGAATGGCTTTACAGTATTTGAGTGGAAGCAATAAAAACCTGGTGTCTGACAGATTGAAATTAAAAAAAAAAAAAAGAAGAAGAAGAAAAAGAAAAAAGCTGGTGTGAGTCTGGAGGGCCCCATGCATGGTGAGCACGCACACGCTGGGTGGGACTGAGCTGGCAGCCATGCGCTGGGGGCATCAAGTGGACAAGGGCACTGAGGTCGGTGGAGTATAAGGAACTCTCGCTCACCAGATGCTGCTGTGTGCTTTCTGTCTTACTGGCTTATAATAAACTTATTCTCTTTTATTTTAGAAATAAAATATAAATTCTGATCAATTGAGTCTGAGAATCAATGATCTAGTCCAAAAATAGAAAAAGAAAAATACTAGAGTCAGACAGTTAAAGCTATTTGAAAATTTATAGAATTTCAAGCTTATAATCACTTAAAAACATCCCTTAAGGAAAAAAAAGAACAAAGAAATGTAAAGTTATATTCATTAATGAAAACATAAAACATGCTACTATTTCTTAGTATTGCTAATTAAATTTAAACATATCAAAACTAAGACAGAAATGTAATTTTAAAAGTGGAACTATTCTTTCTTGCTACAATTTAAATACTTTTAAGGTTCAAGAGAGTACTTATTGGGCGAGGATTGTGGCGCAGTGGCAGCGTGCTCGCCTGGCACGCGTGAGGCACTGGGTTCGATCCTCAGCACCACATAAAAACAAAGATATTCTGTCCACCTACAACTAAAAAAATAAATAAATATTTTTTTTTAAAAAAGAGTACTTATTGCTAGACCTTCTCAAATTAGCACAAGGATTTCTATCTTAGGTGTCTGGCACACGGTACATGCACTCTGGCCATTTTGTGGAGTTAGATGTGAAATAATCATTTACAGCATTTCTTTTTTTTTTTAATATTTATTTTTTAGTTGTAGGTGGACACAATATCTTTATTTTATTTTTATGTGGTGCTGAGGATCGAACCCAGTGCCTCCCGCGTGCTAGGCGAGCACGCCACCACTGCGCCATGACCCCAGCCCTACAGCATTTCTTTAATCTATTTATAACACTGCTAATAATAACAAAGAACGTGGATACTTAGAAAAGATAATCAAAAACCAAACCAGCACGCTGGTATGTTTTAAAAAATCAAAATTATTGGGAATTTATCATGTTTCTACATAGTATTACCACAAATTCCTTTTTAGAACATAGAACTTTAAGCTAGGTTGTCACTTGGAACCCAAGAGTGCTAAGCAGGTATCTTCCTTCTCCAGCCACACTAACAATAAAAATGAAATCTCCCTGTTCCTTTGTTTCTCCAGTCGAGTGCAAGTGCATCAATGGGCCAAGGGCACAACCCTCCTCACCCCAGGGCAGTGTGGCACTGGCTGGTGGGCAAAGCAGGAGGATCGAGGAAGCCAAAGAAGGGGGTGGGGAGAAGCAGGGAGGAGTACATCACTGGAAATAGAGTCAGCAAAGAGAGAGAAAAGGATCACAAAAGGGAAACAAGAAAGAATAAGGATCTTCAATAAGTCAGTATTTTTAAAAGAAAAAGGAGAAAAAAACTTTGGTTTAGACTGTGGTAAGAAAGATAAGAAAATGATGCGTAGGCTGAAATAAGGCTTGTCGGATAAATGCACCCGGCTGCGGTTTCTGCAAGAGGCAGGAGACTCCAGCTCCCGTTTCCAGTGTGACATTAACAGGTGAGAGAAAGCCAGCTTCCACTCAGCCAGGCTCAGCCAGGCGGGAGGGGAGGGCAGCTGCTGGAGGGAGACGCAAAGGGGACACAGGACTGCGGGTGGAATGTCTGCTGGAGCTGAGCTCAACCTCCTGTACCAGACCCCGGGGGAGATTGTTACCAGGCCACTGGTGTGATTGCACATGTCCCATAGAGGAATCAGGGCCAGGGTCACCCGGGAACCATCCTCCGTGGGAATTTGGTTTTGTCGCGTCATAACAGAAGAGACTGCCCACCTATAATGATAAGAAAAAAGTGAATTAAGGTTGGAACATTTAGAAGCCAGCTGCAGTAAGAAAGAACCAGGAATGCAGGGTTGCCTGACTGCTCACAAATTCCCAAAGCATTTCCTAAGAACCAAAGGTAATGCCTGGCCTTCTTCATCATCACTTAAAACTAAGACCAGGGTGAGGGAAAACTGGGGAAGTGGCAGGGAGAGGGGACAGAGTAAGTGGCTCTGGAGGATGCTCCTGGAGGAAGAAGCCAGGAACAAGGGCTGGGAGCAGCGGTCTTGGGCCTTTCCAGTGGGTCCTCAGGACTGACAACCACCAACCTCTACCCTTTTATATCCAAATGCTGACTCTACATCTACTTTCAGCCTTGGTGAAAAGTAAACAGTAGGACTCTGATTAGAAACCCTCTAAGGGCCAGGCGTGGTAGTACACGCCTGTAATCCCAGCGGCTCGGGAGGCTGAGATAGGAGGATCACGAATTCAAAGTCAGCCTCAGCAAAGAGGCGCTAAGCAACTCAGTGAGACCCTGTCTCTAAAAAAATGCAAAATAGGGCTGGGGATGTGACTCGGTGGTTGAGTGCCCCTGAGTTCAATCCTCAGTACAAAAAAATTAAAAATAAAAAAAAAAAAACCTCTAAGGACTGTACAAATTGTGGAATGTATTTTTTTTTTAGTACATTCTCCAAGTGAGTCAACTCTTCCAGTTCAAAAAGTAGTCTCCACTTTATGCTAACACAATCTATTTAAAAGGAAAAAAAGCATCCTTTAGCACTACCCAACACTAATGTTAATTTCAAGTATCATTTGGCTACCTCAACCAATCTCCTCCCAATACATGTCAATGGCAATTTCTAGATGGCTATTAAAATGCCAATACTCATCCAAGCTGCTCACTGTAACTTCTGAGACCATCTCTGCTTCGATGCTTTAAATGGTCACAGCAGGTCACTTAGTGAAGCATTTCCCTCTCTTCCAGGATCCCAGGTTCCTTTAGAAACGCTCCCCAACCCTCACACCAACCTGTAGTCCTCGTAAGTGAAAGAATCCTTCAAGGGCAGTTTGCTGGCATGAGGATGGGTCTAGGAATGAGAAGTTTTAGAAAGCAGAGGTGAAAGAGAAAAAGGGAAAAGAGAAATCAGTCAGCAGAATTTCATTATTTAGCTGCCTAACAGATCCTAACAAGAGCCAAATGAAGCAGGAGGCGTCCAGCCGCGCTACTGAGGGATCATCATGCTATCATGCTCTCATACATCACTGTCAACTTAATTTGTTGTGCCCAGCAGACGCCATAAATCTGCTCCTTCATATTTCGGTCCTAGAACCCACAGACACTGCACGAAATACAATTTAAGGCAGACTGACTTCACAAAGGCTGGTGCTCCTGAACAGACACAACGAGCCTGTAAAGTTAGGTGGCTGTCCTTAGCCTTTCCTCGGATCCCAGGCCGTGATTTCTGCATGGGCCTTAGCAACAGATTTCAAATCTCTTCTTATATTAGTAAAGGAATGATTACAGATACTCTAATAAATGGGAAATTCTTTTACTTTTCTGAGAATTAAGTAATTTGATGGGGATCAATGTATGTGCAAATGAATTACATCCATGGCAAACACCAATGAGGTACAGAAAATCAAGAAAAGCAGTTTTATGAGATAATAAAATAAATTTTGCAAACAAAATAATGATAAAACAGAAATCAGCATATTTTAAAATATACTACTTTTTTTCTGGACGACAGAACATTTGGTAAAAATATCCCAGACTTTACACTTAGAGAAGAAAATTCTCTATGTTTCGTATTCTCTCTTCACAACCCCCCCTTAGACCTTTCAAACACTTAAAAACTTTGTCTCAATTAATAAATTAAAAGCTATAACAGAATAATTTTAATCTTTAGTTTCAACTACAGTCTGATAGACAGATTGCAGCAAGTGATCAAATGAACAAATGGTTATTTCTGAGATGCAGATGAAACTGTGCGGAGCCGCGTCTCTGCCGCCCTGTCAATGCAGGAGCTCCGAGCGGTGAGGAGTTTGTACTCTTGACGCATGGGCACTCCAAGTGCACTGTAATTTATCATCGCTCACTGTAATGTACTCGCTGGCACCGTATGCAGGACAGTAGGGGATGAGGTAAAAGTGGCTCAAACCGTAAATCAATTAGAAAACAAAAGCTTGTGCTCAGTGCGCAATTTTAGGCAAATTATATATTACAAAAGACTGCCAATTGGGTGTTAGCTCCCAGGTGCCTGCTTCTCCCCTCTTCCTAGCCTGGTTTTAACCCTTTGGAAGAAGAGTCATAAAGTAAAACTCATTCACATAATCTTTACAACGCGTGTTTGTAATAATAAAGTGAACTTAAAGGAGATATATTTTAAGTCAACATACGAAATAACACATTGCACAGGAGCATGTCCTAGTCAGTTCAGGAAGATCAGGAGTCCTATCTCTGGGGAGGGGAATCGATACCACCATCAGATGCAGTGAAGATTTGAGAGCCTGGGGGACTGATGCTTCTTGCTCCTTTCCTTTGTAACAAGTGAAGTGCAAAGCTGTGCTCTAAGCCTTCTATTTAATTATTAAACTTAACCATGCAGTGTTTAGGTTTCTATTCAAAAGTACAAGTCAGCAGATAAAAATCTATTTATTTATTTATTTATTTTGCGGTGCTGCAGACTGAACCCAGGGCCTTGTGCACGCCAGGGAAGAAGAGCTCTATCACTGAGCTACATTCCCAGCCCAGTCTAAAGCTAATCTGATCACAAGAAGTACCAAAGGAAAACTTAAAAGGGATTAATGTAAAGAAAAGGGATTCTATTGCTATAATTTTCTTTCCCTTATATTAAAATAAAATTTCACATTATCTGATCTACTGAAACCTTTGTGCACCTGCCTCTTTTCAAAGTCTGGAAGGTGGTAAAATATTGTTTTGTTATTATGAAATATTTTAATTCACTTAAACTGTGGAATTTCATGGTATCTTGAAACTTAGAAAATTTCAATGCTAAATTCTGTAAGTACTAAACATTTAGCACCCCCTCCAAAAGTTTGACTTACTAACTAGGAAACATGGTGACAATTTTCAAAACTGGAATGCTGAATCTCAGAGACATAAGAAAGACTCTTCCAACACTGGAGTGTCTTTTAACAGCTTTGGACCCTACAAAACTACTCAAACATGGGTGCCCTCTTCAGGGACCAAACAAATGGAAGATTAACCTTCCAAAATATGTCCCCTCCTACTATTTAAACACATTTCTTAACCAACCTACAAGTTCATGCTCATAGTCCTGATTGAGTCATTAAAAAAAAAATCAAGAAAAAATGTATTTTTCAGATTGATTTTTGAGGATTATTTTGGCTGTCTGGTTATATAATATTTGCAGAATCTGTTAGAAATAGTTGTTCTTCTTTAAAAAACAGGGTGTGCCTGCTACATGCAATTCTGGTATAAAAGCTATTCTGCCACCGACACACACGCACTTAACAGTTACACTGAAGCAAAATGTGACTGGATGAGAAAGCCAGCTTCCTTGCATTTCAGCAGGGCTCTCGCCACCGTGATACCAGCGCCATCTACTGGCAGCATGGGGAAGAGGGCTCTAGGAGCCAAGGCCCTAAGTCATTGCCCTGGAGCCGGCCTTCCACAGCAACTTGTGTAAATCAAAGCTGGGTTAACAAAAACAGCCATCATTTCAGCTAGACTTGGTTTCTAAAAAAAATCTATCCAAGTCGGGCTTGGTGGCACACACCTCTAATCCCAGCAATTTAGGAGGCTGAGGCAAGATTACAAATTGGAGGCCAGTCTGGGCAACGTAGGATACCCTATCTCAACATTTAGAAAAAACAGCTGGGGGTATGGCTCAGTGATTGAGAGCCCCTGGGTTCAATCCTCAGTAACAACAGCAGCAGCAACAACAAAATCTCTATCCTGTGTAAAATTTACTACATAATAATTTTATGAGGATCTTAAAACATTCTAATATCGCAAATTATTTGTCTATTAAGGATATTTTATGTTGAAAAATAAATGCCTCGCCTATTCTGAAAAACACGAACAAGGATAAAATAAGTATCTATTCCAAACAATTTTCATTGAGGATCTGGAAAGAATGATTAAAAAAAAAAATCAAGGCTTTTCTCTGTTTGTAAGTTAACGTTCAAAAGTCTCTTCCAGAATTTAGGTTAATCTGAAGTTACTGGAAAGCTCCTGGAATGCTCCTGGGCCCTGGAGAGGATGACTGATGTCCTGCTGCAGGGATCAACTCCCGTGTGACTTCAGGCCACGCCACAGCCTCTTTCAACACAAGACATTACTAATTTGCACTCTAAAAATAAAAATGTGAAATTAAAACAGAAAACATATTCTTTGTGGCCAACTGGTTTTAGCTGTGACTAGCTTCCAAGACAGATACACAGGGGATGCAGGAGGAATGTCTGCAAATAGCCTGTCTGGCCACTGTCAGAAAGATGACAGTGCACGGGCCCCTCAGGCACTGGGCCCAACAGAAGCATGAGAGAAGGCCAGTCTGCCAGACCACCAACTGTCCTGCTCCCCCCAAATACCGCTAAGAAACCAGCCTCAGATTTCTGGCATATTTTTTAAGTGATTGATGTTTTTACCTCCTTGAGCATAATAAATATTTGAAGTTGGGGAAATGAACAACTGCCATAGCTCATAATCAGACCTGAAGCACTAAAAAGCTTACTTTTTAAAAAAGAGGACTCTGGAATCTTCAGGCAAAACCAGGCAATCAGTAAAGCATTCTACCCACTCCCCTTTCCATCAAAAAAGGAGGCCTTCCTTGTGAGGCACAGTAATATTGTGCCTAGTACAAAATAATCATTGTGTTTGGGAAAGATTAATATCTAAAATTGTTTGTTTGGCTTCAATAAAAAGGAGCAATATTGCTAAATATGTAAGTATGACATTTTGAAGAATTTACCATATTGCATGGGTCTGGTAGCGATGCTTAAGGAAATTAAAAACCACTACAGTCAGCATATTTGATCCTTATTAAAGTTCTGTCTTGAACTATCACTCACATAAAACAAAAATAAACCAAGAAGAAATTTAAATAAAACCTATGGATTATAAGTGTTTGAAGATGAAAAAAATGAACGATATTCTGGCTTTAAAAAATTGATTTAGCATGCAGCTTCTCTTTATAGTCCCTTGATAAAAATGAAATCTCCCTAACAAACACTTAATAAAACCTGTCAATATCTCTGGAAAGAAAAATGACACAAATGCATTAAGTATTAAATACCCTTGGAAAAAGTCACATATTCCATGAATTTTTGATGTACTATCTTGACATTAATGTAAAACCTTGATATTTATAATTGACAGATATTTAATAAAGTATAAAAGAAAATGGCTGCTGCGCAGCATGCAAATTTTTCAGGTTGATCAGAGACAAGAGATACAGACGTGCACTCACACTAAATAAACACTTAATATGTGTTACACGAATCAGCTGCAGTCTTATTTTAAGCTCATACAACAAACCTTTGTGGAGAACCAAAATAAGCAGAATTCGTTATTAGGTGAATTCCTAATTCAGAAACATCTAGCATGTGAAACAGCTTTCAAACATTAACAGCTCTGCACAAGAACAAAATACTTTGAGTCAAGGGTGGTTTTGTTTCCAACATTTAGCAATAAGCATTTAAAAAATAAAGATAAGCACTTCCCTGAACACATGGAGAGGCATTTCCTAAAACAATGCTCACAGGCAACACATTTGACCTAGAGAAAGATTCAAAATGCTCTGAGGGGAAAGGATTAGAAAATGTGAAGGGCCCGGAAGCCAGACACTTCTCAAAATCGGATCTTCTCTTGCTAGACTGATTTCTGTAAGAAAACCGAGTTGAACACAAGAAGAGAGTCGCCTCCAACAAGGCACTCAAATGTACCAAAGGAAAGTGGCCTGGTTCATAAAAATGACTCCTAAATACTGTGTTTTAAAGAATTTATATCCTGCTATCGTGCATAATCAATTATTTATTTCCAAAATATGCTGGTGGTTCAGTGACTCTTCCAACAGCTACAGGAAGGACCAAATGTATTTTAGAACTTGTTCCTAGTTTGTTCTGGTGAAAAGCCGTAACGCTATGCAATTGAATTCTTCTGACTAAAATACATCTGGATGCGTTTTGCTTTGCTTCTTAGACATGTATTAAAAGGGAGTCTCGGGTTACGCACCAATGGACAGACACACCTAGCCAGCGGTGGCCCCGTTTTCCTTATTTCCACAAGGATGAAATCAGCGCAGAAGCTCGCATTGGAGCCTTTGCGGTGGATGCAGTCACACGCGTTCAGAACTGTGACCCCCTCTCTCACAGCCAAGAGTCCTCCAGGGCTTTCAGTGCCATCCGAGAACTTCCTGGGCAGGACGGCTTGTGGCGCCTTCCCTGAGCCCACTATGAACCCCAGCAAATGCTCTGACCTTGCAAACCAAGGAGAAGGAAGAGAAGCCACAGCCAGCCCCACGGCAGAGGGAAAGGGACAGAAGGAGCAGAAGAGGGCTTTCCCAAAGGAAGCAGGAGGAAACAAAAGGCAGCAAGCTGAGCCCTGAAGGGACCACAGGCCGGAGAGGAGCTTACACTAAATGCTCTGAGGCTCCCCTCTCTCCCCAGGAGAGGGCTGACTGAAAGCAGCACACAAGACAGTAAATTTCTGGGTCAATTAACCTTTCTGCTTGCATTTTATTTCTAAGTGGATACAGCACAGTTTAACAGAAAGACAAATTATAAAATATCTATTGGATCTAAAATTTAGTTTTGATGACCATAAATCAGAATCAAAGCATGGTTCATATATTCTGCCCTTGAGGGAAAAAATCAATTTTTAAGACTTTTATTTTTAAACATAGATTACATCCAACTCTTTGGGGAATTTTTCATCATACAGTTCTTTGAATTCACTCAATATGATCAAATAAAAAATTTAACTACATCGATATACATTTAGTTAGGACTTTCTGCTTTTTACTTGTAAACATACAATTTTTCTATAACAAACATGTATTGCCTTATAAAAATTTTTTAAAAATGAGATCAGTGTAGAAATAACATTGTTCAATAAATTTATAAAATTACTTTTAAGGTGACTGAATCTATAATCTATATGCAGTTTAAATTGAATGGCAATTTGTTGAAAGGTCGCAAAAAATATGCTCCGCAACTTTTCTTATTAGTTACCATTTGCATCTCCTGAAAGACAATCAACTATGAACCCAATTCAGTCGTTTTTGTCATTTTTTCACTCAATAAGTATTAACTGACTCAGAAAAAAAGTTGGATAGATGTTAACAATAGAAATTCTTCCATCCACAAATGCTGTATTTACTCAACGTCTCTGACTGGTACAGGAAGAGACATCATTAACATCCTAGGGGCAGGGGTCACTGTCCAGCCGCAAAGTCAGAGCAGTGACTCAAATGAGAAAGAAAAGATAGTGCGAGACGCACAGCTCAACCCCCCGCCAGGGCTGGCTTCTCCAGCCTCCTGGGATCCTCTGCTCCAAGTCCTCACTGCAATGTGTGCCGTGGGCATCTGATGACACCCTGCCCACCAGGTAAGCTCAGTGAGGCAGGGACCCTGGCCACCGATGAGTCCCCAGAACCTTGCACAGTGTCTCAAAAACATCCTCTGTCTCTCCCTAAGCGAGGAGGAAAGACTCCTGCCCCTTCCTGGGCACCAGAGGGGAGAAGCAACTCTGGACTCAGAGACCACCCACCAGCCTGTCTGTAAAGGCTTCAATGACAGTATAAGCACAGGAGGCGATGGCTTCTCAAACAAGGCTCCAAGGTGAGGAGAGGGAGCCCAGTGCCTGCTGGGACCCCTGCATGAGCACCCTGCCACATAGCAGTTAGCACGGACTTCCAGAAGCCCAGCTCTCCTTCTCTTCAATACTTCATCATGCCCATCTCTCATGTGAACAGAAAGTGCTCCTGCCACCTAGGGGTCAGAGAACCCCTCTTTTGTTTTTTAAACCAATCTTTAAACATGTCTGAAGAAGCTCTACTCTTATTTTAAGAATCCAGTAAAGAGCAAAACAGACCAAGCCCTTTAGTCCTCTGTGCCACATGGTCACCAGTTTCCCTCCCTACCCAACTCACCCCCAAGCATGCAGTGTGTGCTTGGAAAAACTAGCCCAGGAATCTGATAGGCCATCTCTGTCACTGGTCCCCTCGTGCCTCCATTTCATCTGACAAGAGCGTCAGGCAAGCTACTTCCATCTTCCTCTGGGATCTCACATCCTTCATCTCTTTGCCTTTGGACACCCCCTTTCTCCAGATGACTTAGCTTGCTGAGTGACCAAAGACCTGAAACCATGATCAAGCCTCGTTCTGTTCTACAAAAGTCAGTTCCACCAAGGGACAGATGCTCATTCAGCAGGGACATAACAAGTGCAATTCCTCAACCTTCTCAGTAAAGAAACCAGAAAAACAGAACGCTAAGCAAGTACCCTTCTACAGGAACACACCTGCATCAAAAAAAGCAGGCTAGGGTTATTCACCTTCACTTTCCTCACACAGCATCCTATTTTTTACTGCAGTTACTTTAGGTTTTGGGGATGAGAGATACGTATCCTGCGCTGTTTAAATGAGAGAGGCTGGCGTGACCAGCGTGCATGCCATCAGGAAGAAGTGCACCGACACCACTAGAAGCCCCCTTCACCACAGGTGGCTGACATGAGCACCTGCACTCCAGCCTGCGCTGGAGAAGGAACGGCCACAGCCGTGCATGGGAAGCCCTCCACGTCTCCAGGAGACAGGGACACTGACAGTCACTGATGGCTCATTGCTTGGGGCCAGGTGCTCGGGAGAACTTCCTATGTGTAGCTCCTCTGAAAGAGGCACTGTTACTAGCCCTGTTCTACTGACAGGAAACTGAGGGGCAGAGAGGCTAACAACATGCCCGAGGTTCATGCCCAAGGGGGCTGGAACAACAACCCGGGAAGCCATTTTCTGGAGGGGTTTTTTGTTTTTTGGTTTTGGCACCAGGGATTGAATTCAGGGGCACTCGACCACTGAGCCACATCCCTAGCCCTATTTTGTGTTTTATGTAGAGACAGGGTCTCACTGAGTTGTTTAGCGCCTCGCCATTGCCGAAGCTGACTCTGAACTCGTGATTCTCCTATCTCAGCCTCCCTAAGTGCTGGGATCACTGTGGCATGGCCACTGCGCCTGGCTTGGAGTTTACTTCAAGGCAAAGGCTGGTTAGTGTCCTACTGTCATAAGGACACTCTTTTAAGCTCTGATATGGTAAGCACATTTCTGCTTGGTGAGATTCTGGAAGGTCCTGGTAGATGCTGCTCTCATCTAAAATGCACTTCAGCCATGTTATGAAAGGCATGAAGTCTAGTTTCAGGCAATAAGAAGACTAAGAGTGTGAATCTAGTGTTTTCCAAACCAACAGAAAGGATGCTATATTTAGTTAGCATGGACTTCCAGAAGCCCAGCTCTCCTCCTTTTGAAAAATAAAATAAAATTTTTATTGAAGATAAATAAAAATTTATCTTCAATCATGAAGTGTCAGACCTAGATGGTAACACAGACTCCTCACTGAGCACATGGAATCCTGGGGCTGGGAGCACAGCCCAGTGGTAGAGTGTGCTCAGCATGAATGGTGCCCTGGGTTCCACTCCCAGCAATGAATAAAAATCCTTCTGGTCCAGAAAGCACGTATGTACCAAACACAAGCACATACATTTACACATACACATGTATGCAACACACATATGTATGTTCTTTTCCTTGATTACATTTTAAAACATGGAGGTCATATACAGAATTCACTTTCTGGTGTTTTCCTCACTAGAATCATGCCACAGTAGTGTCCCCACCACTTCCAATACTTTATTATCTTGAACTCCGATCAGGTCCATGATAACTCGACAGCGTTTTAGATTCCTTATTGTTTCATTAATCATTAAACCACCACCTCTGAGCTCCTACACTGGCACTATCTTTCTGGCTGCTTTCAACTCTTCTAGTTGTGTGTTGGTAGGGAAATGAACTTTGGTCTCTTCGATGTTCAGGCCACAGGCCTAAATGAAGCTGAAGAAGTCTACAAGTAGCCAGTGAGAAATGTGGTACACCACAGAATTGTCAGGGGTCTGGAAAGGATGGGCCACGTCCTGATGTACGAAATTGATCCTGATGACCCAGGAGACCTGCCACAACTGAGAGAGCCCTGAGACCCCATCATCTCAGGAACACTACTTGAATCCACGTACCACACGCCACCTTGTCACGGCTGACAGGCATGCACTCGGGTAAACCCCATAACGAAAGCTAGCACAAGGCCCCTGCTGCACCAGGCCTGGATGCCAGTCACACGGGTCTGCAGGGGGATGCAGGGGGAACACATAGCTCAAGGCTCTTCTGCTGGGGGCTCCGTGTGCAGCTCCACCAGGCACCTGCACGCTGAGGCCTGTGGAAACCAGCGAGTCAGGCCTGGCAGGACAGAAGGCTCAGCAACCTGAGGGCGCCCAGCTTCTGCTCAGGCGCATTCCCCCTCTTTCTCTATTTCCCAGGCCCAAAGAGTGTCAGAAAGTACCAAGGAGAAGATCCCAAGACTATTCTCAAGGTTATGCCAGGGACAGCCAAAATGACAAATGTTCTCACTTAGACAAGAGCAGTGTGCAGGCCTCTAGACAAGATATCACAAAGCTGCTTCTGGAATATCAAGTCACTCATGAGAGAGTCTGATAACCTCCTTTGTTAAGGGAACTTCCAAACACAGTACCCTGAGATATAATAAATAGCTCAACAATTTTACCATTACCTCTAAAATGCTCCCATTAAAACTGCAATGAACTGAATTATCAGGTTATAATTTACTAGCAGTCAAAATAGAACATTTTGAGTGAAGACACTCATCTGAACAATCGAATGGAATTTAAAGTGTCCATGACATTGGAGAGAGTGGCTGAGAGGGCTGTGTTGTTGTTGTTGTTGAGTAAGCAAGATTAAATTCATCTCCAGTTGTGCTGTGGTTTTGAACAGAGTTCTCCACAGACCCATGTGCTCCAGGCTCAGTCCTGGGGGACCTTCAGGAGGAGGGGCTTTGGGGGAGGCCCTTGGATCACTGGCTGCATGCCCTTGAATGGGACTCTGGGACCTCACCCTTCCTCTTTCTCTTTGCTTTCTGGCCATGAGATGAGCAGCTGCTCTGCCACATACCTCCACTGGGACGTCTGCTTTGTTAGAAACTGCTTTAGAGACCTGAAGCATGGGGCCGCTGATCTTAGACTGGAACCTCCCAAACTGAGCCAGAATAAACATTTTCTCTCTGTAAGTGAATTACCTCAGGTGTTCCTTTAGTGATGAAAAGCTAACACAATTTGATTTTAAAAAGGCCCCAAACAGGCTTCAGACCTATCCTGAACATCACTCTACCAAAAGGGAAACACTTTTTTTAAAAGCACATACTAAGATGTCATTAGGACTTGCTGGGTATTTCCCTATTAGCATTAAAATTTCTTTGGAAACTAAGTCATAAAGAAAAATTCTCTTGTAAAATACCATTCGACTCTGCCTTTAAACCAAACAGGGTGTAACATCCAGAAGAAGGAAGGAGCAAGGCCACGTGGTGCAGGGGTCCTGTGGAGCCTGCCCTGGTTCCATCCTATGAGGACAGCCCAGGGGACATATGGAGGAGTTCCATAGCACAAGTGGGAAAATACGAATCTGACCACTTCCTTTATTATACAAATTATACTTTGCTGTAATTTCTTGATTAAATGCTTTACTAATCACTAGCTATGAAATGGATTTCACTCTTGTTTTTTCAGAGGAAATACTATCTAACATTCTAAGAGTAATACCGTTTTATTGGAGTAGTCAATCTCTGGAAACAAATTTTCCATGAAGGAATAGTTTAATCAGTGTGTGTCTTTAAAGCACTACCTAGAAAACAGATAATTGTTAAATTGTTCACTTGGAACAGAAAGCCAGAAATCAATATATTGACTCAAGCCACCTTTTGATAGAAGATGATGTTTGACCATCGTCAGATGAGAAAGGATTTCAGAACTGGGTTTTGAAAAGCAGGTTGGTTGGCTCCTAAGCCAGAGCCTAGAAACTCTGAGAACACTTGTGTTCAGGGGATAGCAATGACAGTGCCAAAGAAGCCTGGAGAAGAGAGGGCCTGGAGGGAAGGTATGTGCGCTCAGAGCAGGAGGACGCTAGGTGGTGACCTGCAGTACCTGGAGACCCCTGGAGTCCTTTGCCAGCCAGGCAGCAGGCAGGGCAGCATGCGGAGCTCACCTGCAGGGACTAGAAGATGAGTATTGTGATTAAAGATAGCAGACAGGAAAATATCTGTCACAGGCTCCGTTTGTAGATCAAGGGGACAAAGTCAGGACAGAAGAATGATAGTAAGGGAAAGTAGAGGGACAAGGCATAAAGTGGTGCTGCTGACCATAAAGGGCCTGCCTCAGCTGCCAGGGGAACTTGTCCTCAGAGGGGAGAGGAGGTGAAGACACAACAGGCCTCGTGGGTGAAAACAGGGTTCTCATCACAGGGTCTCATTGGAACAGGAGTGAGCCGAGGCTGGAGTCACCATGGAGCTTGTGGTCACAGCATCTGGCCACTCTTCCCAATGCTCAGAGCCAGGGAGCAGGGGCTGGGGAAGGGGTGCTGAGGAGATTGTAGGGTGTCAGTGGTCACACATGCAGCACGTAGGAGTGCTGGGTAACCCACGGAGGCAGGAGGGGCAGGCCAGCAGGAGAGCACAGGGACACTGATCGCAATTGCAGCAAGACCAATTTTACTTGAAATATTCTACTTCTTTCCAATTAAATGGCAACAGACAGAAAGAGACAGGACTGGAAATAATTTCCATGTGGATGGTTAATTGCTGCATTACCACAAAAATAACACTCCACCAGGTTTGTGGAACTAACGAGTCCTACACTCTACAAAAGGAAAGGTTAGCAGACTGCCTTCCAAGACAAACAGCCGCAAGCAGCCGGCACACATTAGGAATTAACTTTCTGGGGAAGGACAGCCACGAGGGCTGGTGCATGCAAGGACAAGAAAGTCCTGCAAGGGGAAGAAAGGAGCTGCCCTCGGTCCTAGCAAAGCCTGGAGCATGGAGCACCAGCCCTGCCTGCGTCCAGCCGACTTCATTGCAGAGTGGGCCCCTAGGACTTCCGTGCTCAGTGAATATTTTTAGCAAACAGTAGGCGAGCAGCACGCCTCTGCTGTTACTAGTCTTCAGTAGCAGCCATGCTCCCATGGAGCAGGTCAGTGGTACAGCGATCGTCCACTCCTGAACACGCATGGGGCAGGTGCTGCCTCGGCCCAGGGACCGACCTCAGTCTCAGTATTAGTACAAAGCAATCCAGCACAGACAACGGGCAGTTTAGATGTAGCCACGAATTACTCAGGCTGTGGAAGATGGTACAGGAGAAAATCTCTTCCTAAACACTTAATGAATCTACTGCAAAAAGAAAAAAATCTGTTTTCCCATCTGCACTTCCAGACGCATATAATAAAGTGACATTTTCTAACATAGGTTTTCTAGATCATTAACTTTGTCAATTAAGATTTTCTGCTCAGCAAAATGACCGTTATTCTTTCCATTCACCTTCTAGTTTCCAAAAAACAAAGTTGCAAAATCTGGAAGTAATCTTAAGTTATTTATCCCTGAAAAAACTTGATGTGGCAAACACTTTATCCCCATTTTCACAACTTCCCAGATTGGAATAATTTCCCCCTCTCCCACGGATTCACTCAGCCAAAACTAAGTCAAAGTTAAGATTCCTCTTCCTTTAAACTTTCACGTGACCTCCAGTGACCTCTGATTTCCTAATCTGCGCGGTCTACAGAACTCCATGGAACCTTGGGATTTTTCCCATATGAAGTTGCTGTCCAGTTGCTTTGTGGGGTTCACTCCATGGTACACTCATTCAGCAAACAGTCACGGAGCGTCCACTCCGAGTCAAACAGAAATTGAAGGCACAAGACAGATGTGATTCTACCCTCACTAGCCAAAAGTCACCAGGGAACAAGCATGACAAAGGGTAACAAGGCATCCTGGGTATGCAGGGCAGACAGGGGCAGGCCAGTCAGGAAGGCTGCAGCCACAGCAGAGAAGGGCCAGAAGAAAGCCCCACTGAGCCCTGAGCTCCCCTGCTGATGTCACGCACAGATGCTGACCAGTATAGACTGACTCATGGTCAGCGCTGCCACTTCCTGCTCTCCTTGTTGTAAGAGTGACCAGTGTGCAGATTCCTTTTATAATTCTTTTTAAAGGATTCATCCTTTATTTTTAAGTGGGGCAGGGGGCATCTCCAAGGCAGAGCACATTTAAATTAACACCTGGAGAGGAAAGCAGCCCAGGCTCAGATCTCGGTTCAGGACCAACCGGCCTCCTGGGTGCCCACTCAAAGTGGCTCTGCTTTCACGTCCACATGCTCTGCCACTCCTGCCCGCACACAGGCTCACCCCAACATGCTGCCTCGCATGGGTTCAGGCAGTGCAGCAACTGTGACATGGCTCTGGGATATGTAGGGGCTCTGCGTGAGCCTGGGGGGCCGCTTGGGGCGCCGGATGTACTCCTAGTTGCACTGCTATTATGATCCATGCCATTTCCTCAAGTGGGGTTGTTGGTCATCTTGCAAATTAACCTTTTAGTCTGAACCGTAAAGCCAAGTACTTCAAAATTATTCTCAGAAGCTGACAAGGAAAACAAATCTCTTGATTACAAAACAGATGGCTCCTCTGTTTTATCTGAAAATGCCCCCTAACTTTTAGTAAATGAGGCACTAACTGGTCACAAGGACAACCAAATCTTTTAACCTCTTACCTGTTTAAATATATATCCACTAAAAAAAACAAGGAGTGTCGAACTCAATGTGATATTTTCTGTGAAACTCCTGTGAGCAAGTGAATCTGGGACTGTAGGATGAACTGTACCCGCACAGAAACAGGAAAAGAGCAGGGGTAAGAAACTCCTAAGAAAGGCTTTGATCATGTCAGGAAAATTACCAAAGCAATTATTATTTTATAGCAAAGAATAAAGGAAGTGAAGTCAGAGGAATGGTGTGACTTAACCCTAAGCATGCTGCAGTGTGGTTCTGCATGCTCAGTGCCTCTCCAGGCCCATGGAAAGCTTTGGAGCAAAGCCTCCTCCATCGACCCCCAAACCCACAGTGCAGTGTCTACTTTGGCCAGGCTGCACTGAGTGGGTAAGTGATGTGGACTCCCTGCCCTCACCAAGCCCACAATGCTAGTAAGGAGTCCGGGTGGCAAACACAGTAGGGTATGTGGCACGCCGGGGACTACAGGAACAGGTAGCAGGTGTTCTCAGGAAGAGCCAATCTGGCAGTGAGTTTTGGAGGAGGTGGCTGAGGGTCAGGCCTCTGAAGATGGAGCACATCTTACACAAAGCAACAGGCACAGCAGGGACAGCAGAAGGAAGAGCCTGTTCAGGGAAGCCACGTGACTGAGATTTACGTGAAGGAGAGTGGTAGGTGAGAGGGCAAAAAGCCATTAGGGTCCATGCACAGGAGAGCCTGCAGAGGGGGTTGCAGTGCCCAGAGCAGGGGTGCTGGGGACAGACCCAGATGTAGAGCCCCAAGCAGCTGCCACCTGTCAGTCTCAGTTTCTCTACATGTAAAATGAAGGCAATGCCTACCCATTTCTTTTGCTTGCGCCTCTCTAGTTCACAGCCTTCCAGAAGAAAGGACTTAGAAAACACTGGTAGGTCAGAAACGATGATGATGAGTCTTCTTCAGGGAAAATAATCTACCAAAGGAGGAATCCGAACAGGGAGAACAAGGACAGAGGGACCAGGGAGGCTTCAGAATATGGTGGAAACATGGGCCTGAGTTGTAAGGAACTGAGGGTAGCCTCTGTCCGCAGCCAGCAAGACACTGAGGCCTAGAGATGATTCCTGCAGCTGCTCTGTGTACAAGTTTGGAGGCAGCATTGTCCCAAGTGGTCTGCAGGGGAGAGCCCACCTAGACTGCATCTTGAGCTCTCTCACAGGAACACAGCGGGCCTGGCCTGGACACAGAGAAACTATGGGGTGATAAATGTATGTCAGTTTAAGTCTCTAAGAAAAAGACAAAATTTTTTAAATTATCAACTTCTGAGTCTCAAAAACATTCACAGAAGCACATTATGCTTCATCAGCCAAGATGGCCTCGGCTTTGCCATCACAGTGCTTTAAAGATCTCAGTGGCAGGGCTGGGATTGTAGCTCAGTGACAGAGCGCTTGCCTCGCATGCGTGAGGCCCTGGGTTCGATCCTCAGCACCACATACAAAGCAATAAAATAAAGACATTGTGTCCATCTACAACTAAAAAAATATTAAAAAAAAAAAAAAAAAGATCTCAGCGGCTCCACCAGCCATGTGCCGTTTCCCACTCACTGCACTCAGCTCCACAGCATCCCTCCGCTAGCACTCAGGCACTCGGAGATTGTTACTGCCTTCTGCCTTTTAGAAAGAGGAACTAAACATATTTGCAGGGAAAATACAAGAGGAAGAGAAAAAAAGGAAGAAAATGTGAATAAGGGAGAGTAAGGACAGGAAAAAGGCGGGCACCAGGAGCTCAAGTGGAAGAGAAAGGAAGGCGACCTTAAGCAGGCGGGCTGGGCAAGGCGGTGCACACCTGCAATCCCAGCCACCACAGAGAGCGAGGCAGGAGAATCCCAAATTCAAGGCCACCCTATCTCAAAATAAAATTTTAAAAAGTATGTGTGGAGGGATGAGGCAGAATGCTCCCAGGTTCAATTCCCACTACCCCCCCCCAAAAAAAAAAAGTAGGTAGGAGAGGAGGAGGCTAAGCAAGGGGAGGAAGCGAAGGAAACTAAGGATGCCCGTTAAACAGCCGAGTCGCCCCTTGCTTCTCTTCAGTTGGAGGCGGAGACTGTACAGAGTAAGGGGCAGCTGCTCTATTGCATGATGATCACTGGTGCAGCGAGACGGCTCCCTGACTCTGCTGTCATGCTCGGCTTTCACTCACTCACTTGAGAACTAATATTCTATCTTAGTTTCAAATTTAGTCTTTGAAACATATCCAAGTTCCCTGAAACACATGCTAGGTCCTCTGGCCAGTTACAACATGATAAACTGGGGCTTCTACGTTGGCATCTTTTTTTTTTTTTTTAGATTATGCTCACACTATTCACTGTTGCCAGATGTTTTTTTTTTTGTTTTTTTTTTAATTTAGGCTTACATGTTAACAGTGTAAATGATTCATTGTACATAGATAGAGTATAACATATCAATTCTCTAGTTGTAAGTTGTATAGAATCACAACATATATGCAGTCATACATAAAGTTAGGGCTATGATGTCCATCATATTCCACCACCCTTGCTGTCCCCATGCCCCCTCCCCCCTTACACCCCTGTGAACAGAGATCCACCATTGTTCCCATGTCCTTCCCCACATTATGGATCAGCATCCACTTAT